>VOQK01031397.1:7464-21347 GCA_015052645.1 Benitochromis conjunctus
GGAGAAGGCAAGGAGAAAAGAATTGGTGGCAAAAAAAAAAAAAAAAGCTCTTTGCTGGCAATTTCTTCAAATGGAAATGTAGTATTTTCACTGAAAGAAAAGTAGAAATTAAACAAGGAGAAAAGCACAAAATCCATTTAGACCTACGGCATGTGTTCACAGTAGCATCCCTATGCCTATAGCTTGATCACAGAGACTTTTCCTGCATCTCTCTCTCATGAAGCAGTGAAGTGGTGAATACTCTCTAAAGCCAGCCACAGTTAAATTCAATTTCATGGTGACACACTACAGCATTACACTATCCAGTTCTCCCACAGCTAAATAATGTTAATAAATGTGCACTGACTGAAAAGTGGATGTACAGTTATGCGAAGAGGACTAAGGACACGATTACTAAACAGTAAAATATATAAATCAAAACACGCTCGCTCCGTTATCTATTAATCATTTACAGCATCACTCCTTGTGGATGACTAAAGGACAGTCATTTACCGTGAGCACTGAGTTCACATCTATTCAAGCTCAATTCTGTAGTCGCCTCCTCTAAGGTATCAAATTCACATACAACAGTGACAATAAACTAGCCTGACACCGCTTTAAAACAGACAAATCATTCACTGCCTATTCATTTTTGCGGTGGTTACCTGCTCCAAGGCCACATTTTTAAGTCTGGTCTCTTAAATAAAAAAGCTATTTATTACCAATAAAAAAAGACCTATAAGACCTGCTCTGCATGCTGTAAAGACTTACGATAGCCTTACTGATTCTTCTTTGCATCTACTAAAAGATCTTAAAAGGACAGAGATGATTTTAAGAGGGCTAACAATCCAGACCTGAACTGTCATCCCTCTGCCTCAGACAGACCAAAGGCCACTATTCGCTGCAAGTAAATGACCTTTTTTATTCTTTAAAGTCCAGCCTGCAGCATTATTCAATGAACAGTACTAAGTTCTCCAGTTGATCTTAGCTGAATGTCTCATCCTTCTGTGAAATCAGATTTAACTAGGAGTAAAACATTTGATATGAACCACATGTGTCTGCCTATTGAGTAGGACACAAGTAGCTAAATTAGTAAGGACAGTTAAGCCAGTCGCCTTTACCTATGACTTCCACTGGTACAGTAGGGTAAAGGAGGTTTATCTACTTTGATGCAATTAACACTCCCAAAAATTCCAACATGAGACATTAACATTCACATAAATCAGAGACAAACAGTGCAGCAGAGTCTGTCTCTAATTTATCTCTCTTAACAAGCCACTTTTCTTCTTTTATGCAAATACTACCATTAAAGGTGAGGTGATAATAGGTGATCCTGTTGAAAGTAGAAGCCCTCTGCAACAAATACAACCAGTGTACCTGAGGTTTATTTGCTTATAAAACTCTGTAAACACAATTATAATGCTCATTTTGTGTCCTAAAGCAAGACCTGCCCAAAACAGTGTGCACTGATTCTGTGCCTGGTATTTATAGTAAAGTCTCAAGTTAAATACTGTAAAGAAAGGTAGTTTCAGTAAAAATAAATAATGAAGAACATATGGCTTCCATCGCACAGAACAGAATGTTCTGCTGCAGCTACACCAGAGGCTGAAGTCTGATCTGCTCCACCTTAGGTTTCTGGTCACCAACTTATTAATACCAACAGGCGAAATAAAAAGGATGCGTGAACGCATAAAAAAAACCTAAAAATATATTAAATATTATTATTATTCTCAATATTGTCTCCAGATAGTATTTATTTTTCGATCAGTTTTGAGTTTGTTTTTTTAACTACACTGGTGCAAGCCTGCAGACCATCAAAGCCAACTTAATCAAATCTCCACATCTGTCAGAGCGCTTATACGTTCACGACGCCACAATGTATTCATGCAAAATCTGCTAATTACTGTATCGATTACTTGGATAATTACAAATGCTAATACCACAAATATTTTCATGACGTACCAAGTGGGGAAACAAACAACAGAAACTTCCAGCCAAAAGCGGTAGTTAACTGGATTTGTTCCACCAACGGTCCAAAACAAAATAATGACAAATTTCCACTGAGTTCAAGAAGCAGAAGAGACGCAAACGCTCATTTTAAAAGCTTTTTTTTTGCTCGTTTGATTCACAAGCAGCTCTCACGATTAAGTCTATTTTCCAATCAGCTGATCTAATTGATTACACAGTTGACCATTTTAATTACTGCAGAGCAGCAGAATAAATCCAAAAATCACGTCATATTAGGTGTTTGGAATAATGGGATACACGCATGTGGGGATATAACACTCGGGCTGATAAACAAGAACCCCAGATGAATTACATTTTTACGTGTATTACACTTGTTTTCCGGGGTGATGGTTATCTCTAAAGTTTGGCCAAAGTGAGTGAAAAACTCTCCACTGTGCATTCATATCGCGTGCAGCCTGTTTGGGTTCTTTACTTACAACACATTGGTGGCCAGCGGGATCTCTTCCGCCGCAGGGGCCCTTTCCAACCCGATGTTGGAGCAGTTGACGACGCAGGACTGCTGGGGCCCCAGTGCACAGCTGCAGTTAACGGGACAGGGACTGCAGCTCTTGCCGCCGTCCGCCTGCGCCGCGGAGCACCATACCTCCAAGCAGCAGAGCGCCACAAGCAGACTGGAAAAGAAACTAAACCTCGGGAGGCAGACGCCATGTTTTCGCTTGGATAAAGTCTGTCCATTTCCACAAGGCATAGCTCACTCACATCTCATCGCCTCTGATGGTGTAAGTCCTCACAGCCTGGGAAGGAACAAAATGCACGGAACAAAAGCAAAAACACGCGCGTCCTTTTCCCACGGCTTTCATGTAAAGAGACAAAAACAGAAGCAGTCATTAACTTTTTGACACCGTTATCTGCCTTTATTTTCCCAGCGTTGTTTTTCTTCTCGTCGTATCCCCTTCCCCCGAAAATGTAACGGAGCTTTTCCAGAATCCTTTGAGGAGAAAAAAGTTTTGGAGAACTTCCTCTCTCCTCCTCTTTCCACTTCATGCAGTTCCCCGAGCCGCCGCTGTGACCTGGCGAATAGCCTAGTTTTCCTTCTCAGTTGAATGAATACAATATTAGACTGATTACCCCTAAAAAACAACAACAAGTAAACATTTAAAGTGAAAGTTACTACATAAAACAGCTAGATATACAATATACAGTTTTTTAAGCTGTCAAATAATCGACATAGATTCAAATAAACACAGTTTTAAAGTTCATATGTAACCAGGCCTGCGATTTGTGGTAGTTTCTCCTCTGATGAGGGTTACTCCTGGTTAGAGGGACTGGGTAAAAGACTCATGGGTATTCTCTTTTTGTTTTTTACTGATAAAGTAAAAAGTCGACTGCATCTTTACTTACCTAACTGGCAACACAGCTTCAATCAATCCTTCATTGGCAAAAAAGCTGGATGCTGTGCAAAAGGTAAAGAAAAGCAGAATGCAGTCACTTATAAATCGTTTAAATCTTACATGTTCTTGAAATTAGTCAAAAGAAAGCATAGGAAACGCTGAGAGTAGGAAAGGTTATTGATTTTGTTGGGGGGTGTTGGGGGGAGAATATATATGGTCATTTTAAATTTGATGCAACCAAGACATTTTAAAACATTTGAGACAGAGGCAAATAAATTAATAAAGAAATTATAAGTCAGTATCACCTTCTTTTGGGGTATAAAAAAGAACCTTCTAGAGAGTCCTTCAGATGTAAACATGGAAGCAGTTTACACTCTGTGAAAGACTGCATGGACAAGCTGAAAAAGGTTTTCAACATCCGTAATACGTGATATCATTGACAGATTAAAAGAATCAGAACAAAAGTGCACGCAAAGGACAAGGCCCTAAAGAAATACTGAATCACCTTACACTCATAAACAGACACAATCAATACATGAGCTCAGAAATGTTTCTGAAAGCCGTTGTCAGTCTTGCTTCAAAAATGTAATTTCAAATATATCAACAAAATTCATAAATCTCTCTGGGCCTGTGCTTATAGGTGAAGGACTGAGGCCAAGTGAAATATTGTCCTGTTATTTATTTACTTGCTGAAAATTGGTATGGAGGTGCATTAGTGCACTTGGCATGGGTAACTTGCACCTCTGTGGAGGCCCGATTATTGCCAAATGAGGCAGGCTCAGAAGAAACATAACATAACATGATATGCAGATGGCATTTTTTCAGTGACAGGCTTATTTATTTCAGAAACACTACGCAAAATCACAGTCGACTTGCTTTACAGCAGCGTTGCTTTGAAGTATAAACTAAGTTCATGTCGGTCACACGTTGAGAACGTTTCCTGCTTTTTAAAAAAATGCAAATATTCAAATCATTCAGTTTAAACGTCTGTTGCATTTGTACTGTTATTTTATTACATTTAAGGTTTAAACGATTAGCAATTTAAATTCTGTCTTTATTACATCGTATTTAGCTTTCAAACGTTTTTGAGAACAAAGTCGTGATAACAACCAGTAATTGAACTTGAGCCATAAAAAACCCATAAGCTGAAATGTATAAACTGCATAAAACAGCATGACTCTTTTGTTACTGTGAGTCAAGAAGGAGCGAGAAATGAAGACATATCCATCGTTCTTGTGACAAATGTGGGCATAAAAACTGTTACTTGAAAGGTAAAATAAAATAAATAAAAATAAAACAAAGCACGAAATATGCGATTTTGTTTGGATGAAAAATAATAACTATGAAGCAGTCACTCAGTATTCTTTCACCTTCAGGTAGTGATATGGCTGTTGCAAAGCCTTCTTCACTCGCAGAGATTTTATCATCTCGCTGAAGTTTAAAAATGAATCTGCTCTGCTGGTATTCCACTGTAAAATGACAAATGTATCACTTTCTATTTTTCCTATTTCTCTTCTCTCACACTCTCTCTGCAGTATTTCCTGAAGCAGTGCATGGCACGTGTTAGCGGTGTTTCTTGGGTATTTGATTTGGCCAGAGCGCACACATCCTTCCTGCAGGCATCTGGTGCTCTGTACAAAGAAGAGCCCCACAATAACTTGCATACTTTCATATTCTCATGAGTCTTTGGCAGTTCTTCACTGTTGAGCTTATATTTGAGAGACAAAAATATGCGTGAGTAAAAGACAGCCTGCACTCAATATTTTAGGTAAAGTTAATAACAAAAATAGAGGGTTGTGTATACAAATCTATACATAAAACCTTTCAAAACATAGTTTGCAATGCACTTTGGCAGATTAATCAGAAGGTAAATTCAAACAAAAAGCCAAATATTACATCCAAAGGAAACAAGATAAAAGAAAGTTGAGACAGACAAAAAAGGAACGCACAAGGCAAAGCACAAATTGGTAAATAACAAATACCAAAAAGAATAAAAGCGATAATAACAGCACAGTAACAATAAACAAGAGGACAAAAGCAATAAATGCACAGCGTCACATAAAAATATGATTTCAGAAGTGATTTCAAGAAGGAATTCACTGATTCTGAGAGGTTTATCTCCTCTGGAGAGTCAAGCCTGAGGATTTAAGGTTGGTGGTTCATGTGGGGTCAACAGTTTTCCTATTTATCTTGAAGCCAGATCCAAGTATGCTTTAAAGGTGATGAGCTGACTCTCAAAATCAAACACATGGAGCTGGTGGAGAGAGGTCAGGAATGGGGTGATGTGATGCTGACTTGTAAACCTGAGTAGTGACTTTTCTACAACCCAAAAAGGTGCAACAAAGGTGGGACTCAGTGTAAAATGTACATGAAGACAGAATTCAACGATGTGCAGATTTTGTAAACCCATATTTTATCCAGCTGGTGAAATGAGTGGACTATAGGCAGACTAGTTCAGCACCCAGACTTCTCTACCACTAAGCCAGGTGTAGCATTGTTTAGCTGAAATATGAAAGACATCATCCGGTTATGAGCATATGCTTCTTTGAACCTGTATATACTTGAGCATTAATGAGGGATCTATAATCTATAACCTATAGGGATTAATGCACCCTCATACCATCTGAGATGCAGGTCTTTGAATTTGGTCCGTCGAACAAGCCAGATGGTCCCGCTCCTCTTTAGAAAAAGCAACATCCATGTTTTCCAGAAAGAATTTCAAATTTTGATTTGACTGACCACAGAACAGTTTTCCAATTCGTCTTAGTCCATTGATCTTTGGCCAAGAGAAGATGGCAGACTTCCTGGATCATGTTCACATATGGCGTCTCCTTTTTATATTTGTGGATGGCACAGTGGACTGTGTTTACAGACGGTTATTTCTGGGAGTGTCCCTGAGCCCGAGGATTGATTTTTATGACAGAATCGTGCCTGTGTCTTCCCTTTTATGTCGAAGAGCATTCTTCTGAAATCATTCCACAATATATAGACACAATCTTTTTGCAGGGTGCCCTTCTTTACGTCTGATAACCATCGAGCCATGATACTGACCTGTTGCTTATTAACCAAATTAGATGCAAAATGTTCCTTCATCTGTTTCTTTCTGGCACCACTTACATTTCCAGTCTTTGATTGCCCGCATCTCAAATTTTGAGACGTCTTTCTGCCATCAAATTCAAAATGAACTGTTTTTCATGAAATAGTAAAATGTGTGACTCATTGCCTCACAGTGCACGCACACTGGCATAAACAAAAGATCCTAAAAGGTCCTATTCTTTCAAAGCACGGCAGCTTTACACAGAACATTAAAATAATAATTTTGCTGTACATGTGCAATGAAAATAAAGGGCTATTTTAGTCTAAAAACATTCAAAAAGAAGAAAGCTTGCATTTAAAACAAATATTTTCACAATATCTACAGATTTTAGAGGTGTAATAGATCAGCTTGTGTCCTGTGGAATTGAACATTTAACTTTAGAAGAACTCTTATTTCTTATTTTTAGCTGACAGATGTTTAAGAGTGCTTTATATACCTCCTCGTCAGAGAATCATTTTTATCTTGAGGCCATGGCTTTAGCCCCTTGATCCCCAGGCACAGCTCAAGTTCAGCTTTGCTGGAACGAAAGCAATAAAAAAACGCTTTTCAGATAATTCTACATTTTGAAACAAAGACAAACGAGAGTACAGGGCTATAACACAAAGAACAAGTCATTTTAATGTCAAATTCAACTTGATGAAATATCTTTGCAGTTAAGGTCGCAGAGGGCTTCTCAGCTTCCTTGAAAAGACTATTTCAAAGCAACAAGGAAACCCCCCCACCTGAAATTTCTGAGTCACAAGGCACTTCCTGGGAAAAAATAATATAAAACAAAGATTTTTATTATGCTGTAGTTAATTAACCTAAGAAACAGACAAAACAAACAAACAAAAAGAATAAAACCCAGGGACTGGTATCATGTTGAAGTTGATAAAACCTGGTTAAATGTAATCAGTTAAGCAATTCTGAATATCTTATTATATATTCACCAATCCACTTTGTTAGGTACATGTGTTCAACTTATTAACCACAGTACCTAATCACCCATCATCTCACAGCAGCTTAGTGCATTTATGCATGGCCTGCTGAAAAGTGCTCTTTTCACTTGCACTGAACAGATTTGCATAAATTTTTTTGTTGTTGTTCTTAACCTCCTAGGACCTGGCGTCCACATATGTGGACATCAAATTTTGGGTTGTCTAAACCAAAATACAACATTTTGCTCTACAAGGGCCTGATATCCTCTTACGAGGACATTATGCTGCCACTGTTTGATCGAAATTTAATACGAATGACCTCATATGTGGATCTCATTTTTCTCAGAAACAAAAATCAGGTAAAAAAAAGAAATTCTGGTAATTCTTTGTTTTTACATTCATCAGGTCCCAATCAGCCCAAATAGCAAAGAGAAATTAAAAATGCATGCCATGAACGAGTTCGAGTCTTAGGAGGTTAAAGCATTATGACAATAAAGATTCTGATTCTGAAGTTCAAAGTAAGCATCAGAATGGGAAAAAAAGGGATTTAAGTGTGGTTGAACGTGGCATGGCTTTTGGTGCCAGACTGGGATTTTCATGCACAGCCAACTTGAGGGTTTACAGAAAGATCAGAGAAACACAAAATATCCAGGTCTTTGGGTGAAAATGTCCTGTTGATGCCAGAGGTCAGAGGAGAATAGCCAGACTGCTTTAAGCTGGAACTCAGCAGTAACGTTTTGGTTTTGATGTATTCATAATGAAGATTCAGTTTCTTACTGTAGTTTGTTGCCATTACCTTGTTATTGATTTAATGTGAGTAAATTAAAGAAGAGTGTACTGAATATCGTTTGCTGGTGTGCTTGTTGACTTTTTATATCCCTCAAAAATGTAAGATCTACTCTATTTCATATTATTATCCCTCTCCAAATATCTTTTTGCAGTTAATAGCTTTTCTGGATTTTATCCTTGGCAGCAGACAAAACAAAGACAATGTTTTTCTTATTTATTAGAAATTAATATCTCCAAATTAACTGACAGTTTCTTAGTTTCTCCCTTTTATATAATAGAAAATTAGGCATTGTTTTCCAGTAAACTTGTATGTATCTACAAATAGAGATTTCAGTTATTTTGTAGAAAACTATAATAAAACTCATTAAACAGAGTGTTATGTAGTTTTGTCAACTTCATCTGATGTCAAGACAGAAAATGCATGGAAGAAATGATTACAGTTTCTTCTGAGGGAGACATAGATATATGTGGCATTTTTTTTTTAATAACACACGGCAACAAACCAATTAATTTTTCAAACATTTCCACAAAAGTGATGCCATGCTGAAACTAAAGAAAACAGAAAAAACTCAGTGGCTGCCAAATTCCCAATTAGCCATCAAGAAACTCTGTACAAAATGTAATGGCAATATTCACTGTCTATTTTAATCCTTGGACCCACATAGTTGGTCTTGATTTGCACTCTCTGCTGACTGTATTGGCTCATGGAGACAGCCCGCGGAAGCAGATGGTCCGAATGTATCAAATGAAGTATTTTGTGTTTGTCTGGCCCGGACTGGTCCAGTCTGGGCCGGGCGAAGGTAAAATAAGCTTGGCTCCTGTTTGGTTATGGGGAGGGTCCTCCAGCCTGGCCAGGAAAACAGCACTTACTGAGGCCTCTGTCTGTGTTTTTGTAGGTCTACAGGAACAGAGGGGAAGTAGAGGGTTACAGAAGGAGAGAGTGAGAGAGGTCTTGAGATGGTGATGGAGATGGAAGCACATACCAGTGAGAAGCAGAAGAGGTTTTGCTTAAAGCCCAAAATATAGGAAGCTGACAAAAAACGATAGAAAACTAGAGGCGGTATGAAGACAAAATTTCATATAAGACGTGCACATGAGAAAAACCCCTAAATAAAAACAATGAAAAGTTGCTTTTCTACTTTGTCTTTTAAGAGATATAGATGCAAAATAGCACTGATCAACAGTATGTTCATTACATATAATATAAATACGTGTATGACTGATTTGAGAAGGAGTGACAACCTGACAACTGACAACACTGATGATTACTCACTGGATACAGCTGGCAGTGAAAGGCAAAAAACAAAAGTTGTTTAAAATTGTTTCAATTTTTATCCAATCCTGCTATCTCAATAAATGATGTTTTTTTTTTCAAACAGTACACTATCTATTCTACTTTTTAAATATAAAACAGGCAGAGTGTAAACAATATTTGAGGTCAAACCCCTAAAACCCTTTGGATTACTGTAATTACAAGGCAATATCGCTTTAATGTCTTGAGGGAAAGAAACATTCACTCAAGAATAAAAACAATTCAAATATACTATGGTCAAATTCACATTTGTGAAATTAATTATGTGAAATGGGTCCTTTCATATAATGATGTCATATAAACGGTGACTTAGAATACTATTCTGCGTTTTAATAGACAATTTTATATTCTTAACTCCCGTTTAAATGCACTCTCAAGAGATTAGCTCATCTAAAGTCATTTAATAAATGCACCTGATAAAAATCCAAGCCAATCAAATTTAGTATAGCCCAAACGCCAACTGCTGCTTTGCATCAGCAACGGGAATTTGTCCACACTTGTCCTGGGAGTATTTTATTTCCTAAGATTTAAGTGCACTGTATACTTATTGTACTGTCCCAGACTGGCTTGTAAGACCATAACAAAATAGTGGATACACTGGATACACTTATCTTATGTCTTTGAAAAAGAAATAGTCCTCTTAATTAATAAATCGGTGTTCTCAGCTGGAAGAAATCCTGGACACCTGGGGGTAATTCATATTTTTTTTACTTGATACATAATCTGCATAATTTTGAAATCTTTTAACTCTGGAAATGTAAATGTATTCAGCAGAATAAATAATGTGTTTGTTGCATCATACTAATAGCTTTTGTTGTAACAAAATGACTGAGAATTAGATTTTCTTAGAGATTTCTGTTGCGATGTGCTTTATGTGTAGTTTAAGCTTTAAGATAAACAGATGTGGAAATCGTTAAGATCAGTGGTGTAATGTCTGCATCACTTCTACGAGTGAGGAAAAAGTATTAGAGAAGCTAAGCTGACACATAGCATGTTAGCAGACCGTTAGATGGCTTAGAGAAAGAATGAAGAGGCAGCAAAAGCTTTAAAGTCTGCGTACACGGAGCTGAGGCGTTCCCACTTGACACTGATGAGCTCCACCTCACCAACCAGCAACTTGGAACACGTGCAGAGGAAAAGCTGAGCTACAGGCCAGGGGTTTTGTTCATGAAAGACTTTTATCTGACGTGCCAGTCAGAATTGTAAGTCGTCAAACCACGTGGCCGGAAATAGTCAGCATTTTCAGCACATATTAACAAAAAATGTTCTTTGAGCAACGAACTGATGGAAAAAAAAAAATCTTCTTTACTTTTATACGCTCAAACATTGTTCCAGGACATTTTTGTATTTTTTTTATCTAATGAGAGTGATGAAAATCACTTCCACAAAGCAAAATAATGAACATATAGAAAAATGAAGAAAGACTCCGTCTCATTCAGCTTGTGATGATGTATGGGTATTATTGTGTACCAAGGTCAAATAACAGGCAGTAGCGCTCTCTGATAGACTTTATTGCCACAGGAAAGTACCTTACCTTCAATCTTAAGCTGCTAGGCCACTTTGGACCCAATCAAAACAGTGAACACGCACCACTCAAGTTCAGCCATGACAAACAAGACTTAAATAAATACTCACTCGGAAAGAACTCAGAGAGGTTGTAGTGCCACATAGGGCATCCAATAATCTAAGGAATAGCATGTTTTAATGTCGTACTGTACATATAGTTAAATTGTGGGGAATTGTTTAAGGAATTTCACTGCTTCTGTATTTAAATGACACAAAATGATAGAAGGCCAAGGTCAAAAAGGAAATCTGTTCAGTCTGATCAAAGGCATGTTAGAAAGGGAAAAGAAAAGTCCATTATATCACAATTTCTTTGGTCTTACTTTTTTTCTTTTTTCTTATTTATCTATTTTTTAAAGAAACATTGAACCTGAAGGACAAGGAAAGCGAGAGAACCGAAAGAAGCACGAAACACTGTCTCCTTTGCCACAGTAATTAACGCCCAGCTCTGACTCTTCCTGTACAGTTCTCCACAGTGTGGTGTGCTTTAATGAGGACACACTTCTTTGTTCTGTCAAGGAATCAGCTGCTTCCTTCTTGCGTCCCTGGTTTTGCTATCCAATGAAATAATTGTCAGTTCTCTTTGACTAAGCGCTGAGGATACTTGGTGGTGGGCTGCTAATACTTAAATGTCAAAATGTCAGCACATGCCAGTGAGCGGCTGTAGGAGGTGGCTTGACTTGAATTATAGGATTGCCAGTTCAATGCCAAAACTTTCCTATTTCAAGGGTGCATTTAAAGGCAATTGAACTCCAGGAAATTAAATACTCTAATAGTAGTACCAACTGATTATTTTGATTGTATTTTTATTCTTGTTTTGGACAAACATACCCAGCTTTTGGGTGACAAGATTTCAAAATGTCCATAATTTGATATTTAATGCAGCTTTAGATGTAGCATATATAAAACAAGCAAATTAGAAAGACTTAATGATTGATATTTAATCTTTCTTGCATTTCATGGCTTTAAAGGTAGAATTGGTTTAGTGTAACCATCTGAACCCACATGCTTATAATCGGGCGAGCTGTGTGGATCTGACATGTAGTGAAAGGCCTTTTGCTGGCAGTGTTTGGGTCCAACTACTTGGTAACCTAATCCAAATTTAAACCACTTAATTATGTTTTTTCCTGTACCATCTACATTTCAATTAGCTGCCCATTAACTAGACTCTAAATAAAAGATAATGCTGCTAAATACGTTATAAAGCAACTTTAAGCTGACAACTAATGTCCACTGCCCCCAAGTGGTCAGAAAAAAACTGCATAGAGTTCAAGAAGAATTTCGGGAAATACTATAATAATATACTGTAAATCAATTGAATTGATTATGAGGAATATATATAACACATATGGAATTATGAAGTTTGCATTTGAAAGTGTTTGGTTTGACCACCTGAACTCTCTTTGGCAAAATATCATGTCATTTCTTAGTAGCAGTGGTAGTCTTCAGGAATATTTTCCAGGCTTCTTGAAGAACATTCAGAACTCTTCTTTGGATGTTGGCTCTCTTTTGTTTTGTTCCCTCTCAAGTTGATGCCACAATGCATCGGTAATTTTGAGGTCCAAGCTCTGAGGAGGCCAATCCATGACTGATAGTATTCAATTCTGTGTTTTTCCATCCAGGTATGCATTTACTTCATTGGCAGTGTGTTTGGAATTATTGTGTCAGTGAAAAATGAAGTCTTGGCAAAAAGATCCCTTCCAGATGGTTCTGCATGTTGGATCAAAATTTGATGGTGCTTTTCTGTGTTTATGATTCCATCAGTCTTGACAAAATCATTTTCCCTCTTTTTGCCTTCCTTAAGAATGGCTTCTTTACATGGATGTCAGTACGACATAGTGCTGAGTGCAATTTAAAAACACACACTGAAAGTGAATCTGTAGATTGCCCACGAGGAAAATCTTGGTATCCCTCAGAAAGCTTCGAGGGTATAAGTGTGATTTTAAAAAAATAATGAATGAAATCACAACTCACAGATTTCAGAAAATTGGACATGTTCTCTTTCTCACAATTTCCTGAGCATTTCACACTCAGCATGAACCCAGAAGTACCTGAAAGCTCTATAAGCATACAAGTAAATGCACATTAGAGGCTGCTTTAGACTATTGTTAGACAGTGAAAATGAAATGAAAAATGAAAACTACTCAGCGGTACATCAGACAGTATTAAAGGTTATTAACAGTTCTACAGGAGTTGCTATAGAATAGCATTAATAGGCGTAATCACACCTGTACAAAATAGATTTTCCTGGGATTAGAAAGGCTGAGATTTAAGATTTTCTGAAGCAGGCTGACTGAGCGTAATAGTTTGAAAGCTCCACTAATGAATCTGGCTGCATGTAGAAGGTTAAGAATTATTTAGAGGTTAAGAATTATTCACTTCTGACAGCTAACAAAGCACAGATTTATAGTGCTAATATGAAACAATTTCCTTTCATTTCTAATATACAGACAGTAAACAGACAGTGCACTGTGCTGTCCTGTACTGTTTTTTTCTATTTCATAAGGAAAATGGGAAATAGGTGCAGCAGCTTGTTGAATCATGTGCACACATACACTGAACTGCAATATATAAGGCAAGAGCAGAGTTTGTACAGTTATAACAAACTTGAAAAATAGTGCAACCACCTTTATTCTTCAGCACAGCCTGAACTCTCTTAGACAAACTTGTATTGTAATTTCTTTGAGCAGCCTTCAGGAATAGTTCTCCAGACTTCTTGAAGGACATTTCAGGACTGACCGTGGTCCATTGTGAGTTTTATTTCGAGGTATGCTTCCACTACATTTGTATTGTGTTTGGGATCATTGCCATGCTGAAAAATGAAGCTGTTCCCAATCAGATGCTTTCCAGATGGTACTGTATGGCTA
>VOQK01031400.1:0-13957 GCA_015052645.1 Benitochromis conjunctus
CTGCAGTCCATTGTTGCATTATTACCCTGTTGTTTCCACAGCATGGGAGTTTGTGTGACATCGTTGGCATTACTTAGACCTGTGTGTGTGTAGAACAGTTTGATTAATAATGAAGATGTTTAAGTATAAAACTTTAAATCAAAATCACTTGTTTCTAAAATAAGATAATCCTAAAATAAGAAACACCATAAATTAGATTTTACTCAGCTCACCTTTGATCCAAAGCAGAAATATCAAAAAATAGAGGTGACCATATATGAAGATGTCCATGTTGTGCCATGAAGATGGAACACGTGAATAAATGACAGTTTGAATTTATGTTGATATCAAGAGTTGCAGGTGGGTGTGTCACTGCTTTGTGGGGAGCTCTGTGATCCTGTTATCTGCGGTGTCGCCACTGACAGTTGTATTTGTGGTACTTGACATCCCCCTACAGTCCATGATGTCTCTGTGTCTCTGTTTAAGCCCTGCCACAGCATGACATCCTGTCCAGTGTGTACCACACGTCTTGCCCCCCTTGACCTTGAATAAGCACAACAGGAGGGATGGATGGAAGAAGTTTATTGGGAAATATCTGATACAGCAAATGGATTAAACAATATGAGAAGGCATTGTTAAACCATTATTTCCATGCTGTTTGGGATGGTTTCATCAAGTGCAACTGTTGGTTACCACTTTTAATGATACTTGATGAAGGCTGAGGAAGACAGATTACAAGATGCTTTGCCTTTTATGATTGTTGTTTCAATATTTATGTGGCTGACTATGAAGATTTTGACAGAAAAATAGGTACGGCTTGTTTGCTGGAAGCAGAATTTGTGTCTGGCTTTAATCATGAATCAAAATGAATGCTATACTTCTTCCAGTGATTGATGCAACTATTAAGATGTGAAATGAGCCACCAGTGTGAATTTAAAGGGGATGAAAATTAGCTTGAAAATTTCAGTAACTTTTTTTTTCAAGGCTAGATTTAGTTGCAGACTGGCTGCAGGTGTTTAGATATGAATCTCTCTGCAGAGACATTAGGAGAGGTTTTTGTATTGACTTCAGTGGAATCTGTAGTACTGTGCTGGCAGCACAGAAATACACCGCACTGTCAGTCACTGAAACACTAGAAATGGTCAGGTTTGAATGCTTTCTGCCATCTCCATCAAAGCTGATTTTTCCTTTCACATCATCCTCAGGGTTTGGTGAGTTCACATTTAGGTATCCCAGGAACTGTAGAGCTCCGTGTTCGTCTTGTTTGTACCAGAGAATCCGTTCAAAAGCTGAAACACTGTGTGAACAGTGGATCTCACTGGATACAGATTGACCAACTTTCTTAATGATGGAAGGAGGTGTTTGTAGGACCGTGTAGGTGCTAGAAACTCCTGTGGGGGAATAAAATAACACACTTTTAAAAAAAAATGTAAAATGAAATTACCAGCTGTGTGGTGATTTCCTGATCGTAGAATACGCACCATTATCCCCCATCAGCTGAAATAATAAGAGAATGAAGATTGTGGAGATCATGTTGAACATAGGTTCTTCTTTTTCTCTTCTGTGAAGCACATCACAATTAACGCATGACAGATATGAAACCAAAGCTTTAACTTTATCTGCAGGCTATGTGTAGATATTGCGGTTTTGGGCATGTGCCATATGTTTGCTACCTCATGTCATTTGCTGACATTTGTCTCCCCCTGGGGGTGTAAAAAATGATCTCTTTCCCCCGTTCCCCCTTGAAGATGGACTCTTTATAAGGCATTTTATTTTCGTAGTTGGTAGGCACTTCATGGCTCGTTCTTTTACTGATGTGGCTTACAATCATTTAAATCTGTATCTAAAGTTATCTTTCTATATTTTACTGATTCATTTTCTTTTGTATCCACTGACTGACTTGCATTAATCAACTACTGAAAATTAGTTTGTGTAAACTATTGTTGATGCACAATTCATACGTGTAGAGATCACATATGCCAGTTTGTGATGGAAATGAATTGTTTAGTTCATGGATTTTTATTTATTTTTTGTTTTATACAGATGTTTCTGAACAGTGTTGCAGTTAGCTGTGGCACATTGGTCCCTGACGCACAGAAATACAAGCCTTTATCTTATGGCTCCAGATTCTTCACTGTGAATGTCCCACTGTGAGCATCAGGCTAGGTGGCCTCAGTTCAAACCTTGCACATATCTGAAACATCAAGAGTTATTACAAATGTAGCTGTTGTATGTCCAAAGTACATACTGTAGGTGTTTGGTGTTATTAATTAGCTGAAGTCCACAGCAGAGGAGCCCGTGTTTCATATTAATGATAGTCTCCATCTTCTGATAGTGAAGTACTACAAGTCACATGAAATGAAGAGTTGCAGTGGGAGAGTCGCTGCAGTATCGGCTGATAAGAGGTTCCCCTATAGTGCATACAGACTTCCCCATGGATTACCAGCTCTGCAGATCAGGAATGACTAATGAAGGCAGATTTGATAACACTCAAATTACGGATTACCTGACAGAAATGTTTCCAGCTCCAGAAAGGAAGCTTTTTTTTTTTTTACTGGTTTGAAGTGTGTAGAGAGCATTGCTAAAGCAAATTACTGTTTATTTAAAACATCACATTATTTGAACATTAATTTAACAAACTCAAACTTGAAAGGGAAGTTAGCTGCAGGTGCTCAGGAGCCTCAGTACTTTGTTGTTCAGTCAGGCAGATAAAGGAAAAGGTTTTTGCATTGACTTTACACTGAACTGCAGCACTGTGGCGTTTGGCAGCACAGAAATACACTGCACTGTCATTTAACTTCAGACTGTAGATGGTGAGGGCTGACTTTTCACGGCCATCTCCGTCAAAGCTGATATTTCCACTCAGATTGTTTTCTTTATTCACCAACTGGATGTTGAGATTTCCCAGAATCTCCAAAGTTTGGTGTTGGTCTTGTTTGTACCACAGAATGACCTGATAATTTGGTATGCTGTGTGAACATTTGATTTCACTTTGAACAGATTCACCAATTCTCCTAATGATGGAAGGAGGTGTTTGGTAGACACTTTTTGTGTCAGATACACCTGTGGAAAAGCAAAAAAAAGTTTAAATACAGGAATCATTATGTTATAATCATTGTATTGTTATCATTATTGTTGTTTTTCTTACCTGTAATTCCTGGGAAGCCAAGAAAACAAAATATAGAGACCGCGATGATCATGTTAAACCATTTATCTCAGCTATCCTTTCAGTATAGTTGATTCATCAGCTGTAGATGAGAATAGATCGCTGTTACCAGATGATGCATATGGGTGGTGTCAGTTGTCTACTTCATTGCTTTAATTAGCAGCGGAAAACACTGTCTTCATTCAACAATCTGTAGACGTGATGATTTCATTTATTGAGGTCTCTCTCCACCTACTGGAGTAAGAGTACTGTAAATGGAGTACAGGCCATGTGGATTCTGGTACTCATCCTTCTATAGAAACTGACTCGGTGTGCTGCTGATTATTAATTCAACACAATGTATTCCTTTTGTTTCATTTGAGTGGGACTGTATCTAAAACAGTAATCATTAGGACTTGAGATCTCTCTAGATCTCTAGATATACACTTTCTAAATGTAGATGGGAATGTAAATGTCACTCAAGGTCCCCCTTAAGTCTGTAAATGCGGGAATGAGCGCCGGGCAAGACCATGGTTCTCAGCTGCAAAACGGTGACCCACAGAGGGTCAGAGGTACTACCCCAGGTGGAGAAGTTCATGTATCTCGGGGTCTTGTTCACAAGTGAGGGGAGAGAGGAGCATGAGATTGACAGACAGGTTGGAGCGCCATCTGCAGTGATGCGGATACTGTACTGATCTCTTGTGGTGAAGAGAAAGCTGAGACGGTCAATTTACATTCCTTTACAACATGCTTCAGATGGGATCAAAATTGTGTTCAGTCATTCAGTAACTTTTTTTTTAAAGTCTAGATTTAGTTGCAGACTGGCTGCAGGTGTTCAGATATGAATCTCTCTGCAGAGACTTGAGGAGAGGTTTTTGTATTGACTTCAGTTGAATCTGTAGTACTGTGCTGACTAGCAGCACAGAAATACGCCGCACTGTCAGTCACTGAAACATTAGAAATGGCCAGGTTTGAATGTTTTCTGCCATCTCCATCAAAGCTGATTTTCCCTTTCACATCATCCTCGATGTTTGGATATTCCAGATTTAGGTGTCCCAGGAACTGTAGGACTCCTTTTTCATCTTGTTTGTACCACAGAATGACCTGATAACTTGGTATGCTGTGTGAACATTTGATTTCACTTTGAACAGATTCACTAATTCTCTTAATGATGGATCGAGGTGTTTGGTAGACACTTTTTGTGTCAGATGCACCTGTGGAAAAGCAAACAAGAGTTTAAATATAGGAATCATTAACTTTGCATTATATTGTTATCATGTTTGTTCATTTTTCCTACCTGTAATTTCTGACAAGCGAAGGAAACAAAGTATAGCAACGACAGCAATCATGTTAAACAATTTATCCTTTCAGTATAGTTGCTTCATCACTTGTGGTTAAGAATAGATTGTGGTTACTAGATGATGAGCATGGGACGTGTCAGCAGTTGTCTACGTCATTACTTTAAGAGCAGAATGTTCATACTGCAGTCTGTGGAAAGGATGATATCATTTGTTGAAGTCTGTCTCCATCTGCTGGCGTAAGGGTACTGTAAATGGCGTGGAGTTAAGTCTCAGCACGTATTCTTTCTTAAGGAAATAACTGTGGCCGTGTGACTGATTATTAATCCAACACAACGTATTCCTCTTATTTAATTTCAGTGTGACTGAATCTAAAGCTGTCAACATGACCAGAACACTTTTACTATGGTATAGTAGAACATTTACAGCAATTTGTGACACTTGCCGATTATTTCTTTATCAAACACAAATGCTGTACAGAGGAGCACAAATATCATGTGCACCTTTCTTTGTACTATACAGTTAAAAGTTCCCAAGGAGGTTTTTGATCATCTTTATATAAAGTCAGAATATAAAGATAAAAAGCTGCAGGTGCATGTATTGTGTGGTGGGTACCACAGTAGAGGAGATTAGTAGGTAAGACTTTGCACTGACAGTGTAGTGGGGTTTTTGTTCAGCTACTGGGTGCATCTGCATCACTGTGTTTGCTTACAGCACAGAAATACAAGCCTTTGTCTTTAGGCTCCAGATCCTTCACTGTGAACGTCCCAGTGTAAGCGTCAGGCTTGGTGGCTGCGAATTTCTCTGTGCTGAAATCTCCAAAATCATGATCAGGTTTTACTGTAGTTGTGAACACAACCAGTTTCATAGTTTCTCCAGGCAGCTGTCTGTACCAGTACATCTGGTTGTGAGAAAAATCCTTGGTGTGGCTGCAGTTTATTGTTGCATCTTCGCCCTGTTTTTTCCAAATCATCGAGGTCTGGGTGACATCGCTTCCATCACCTGTGAGTTTAACAGGAGCAACCTTTTATATCTAGCACGGTTTTTCATTGAAACACTCAGAAAATCCCTGAATGATGGATAAAACATGAAAATATTGTTAAACCTGTAAATCACCTGAAGACCACTTTAAAATGAAGCATAATCCAAGGACGAGCCATTTGATGAGAACAATATCCATGTTCTACTTGAGAGAAGGTGTCAGCATGTGAAGAGCTGCAGGTGGGACTGTCACTACAGTGTGTCACTGTGATATCGTGAGCCGTTCTATACATACGGTATGTGCACTTTCAGTCTAACTGCAGATGGGATGCAAGTGGTATTCTGGAGTCCCCCTACAGTCCATCAGTGCCATCGGCATTGGCTGTGATTTCAAACTGTAACACTGACAAGCTGCTTTTCATCTTGTGCATTGCGATAATAGATGCCTCTCTACTCGGCTTCTGATTTTTATATTTTTTGATGAAAGTAATTAGTCTTGTAAAAGAATGAAACTATCATGCTCCTCTTTTTACACTCTTTTTTTATGTTCCTAACTTTAAATCAAACAGTGACATAAAGTAACACAGCTGCGAATGTTTTTATTTCTTTTCTCAGACTACAGTGTCGGTCAAGAGCGTGGTGAAAAATGATGCTTTTGTGTGCATGAATCTCGATGAACTATTATCCTATACCGTTTGTTTTTTTACAGAAAAAGCAAGTAATGCAAAAGGTCCTGAAATACTGAATACTCTAAATGTGACCTTAGTCAAAGTCACCTCTCATCCATAGCAGAAGCATCAAACAATAGAGGTGACTGTGTTTGATAATGTCTGTGTTGTAGTAGTTTTTGAAACGTGAATAAATGGCCGTATTAATTCATATTGCTATAAAGAGTTGCAGGTGGGTGTCACTGCTCTGTGATCCTGTTGTCTGTGGTGTCACGATTCACAGGATGATTCAGTTGGGAGTATTTGTGGTCCTTGACATCCCCCTACAGTTCATGATCTGGAGTTTTTGTACAGGTGTTGAGTGTGGCTGTATCACTGTGCTCACTGTGTGATGGACCGAGCAGTGAAGGAAAAATCTGGCACAGGTTAAAGTCCAAAAAAAGTGTTTATTTAATCCAAAAACAAGCTTGGTTAAACTATACAGGAAAATCTAAATTTTAGGCCCATAAAAGAGGTCAAAGTAACAAAACCCTACTCAAAAGTTGATAACAAACAATACTAGTAACTCAAACAAAACTGACCTGACTTAATGAGACAAAGGGGAAACTTAAATAGTGGCTGATCAGCCCACAAAAACACAAAAGGGTAGGACACACAAAAAACCTAACTAAACTAACATAACAAATTCCAATTCCCCCCCATGATCCAGAGTTATGGTATGAACCAATTTGAGCATTGTCTCCATATAAACTTGCTCCGCCCCTCTTCCACCTCTTTGCTCATCAATCAAGGGACCGGAGCAGCTGCAACTAAGATAACTCAAAAAACAGATTAAATCATACATAACAGTGTAAACTAAAATGTGCGCACTTATTTTAGAATACAAGATTAAGTAAGTATGTAAATTAATTCTAAACCAAACCAATTCGTTGTCCTGTAAATTATATCCTATGTCTAAACAAAGAAAAATAAGTGTAATGTTATGTGAAAGCCTCTACACTGATGTGTGGTACATGTTACCATTGTGTGGCTGTAGCTGCAGCCATCACACACTGACTGCACAGAAATACAAGCCTTGATCTCGTGGCACCAAATTCTTCACTGTCAGCGTCCCACTGTGAGCATCAGGCTTCGTAACTGAAAATTTTTCATCCCTGAAGTCTGGTTCAAAGTCAGGTTTGGAGTTTGGGGTAGTAAAAACCATTTGTCTCATTAGTTCTCCAGGCAGCTGTCTGTACCAGTACATCTGGAAATAGCCACCACCCTTGGTATGGCTGCAGTGTATAGTTGCGTTATCATTCTGGTTTTTCCAGAGCATGGAGGTCTGGTTGACATCGCTCCCGTCAGTTAAACCTGTTTGTACACATACAAGTTGTCATGTAAATTTAATAATTTCTAATATGCTTTTTTTTTAATCCTAAGATTAAAAAAGATCAAAAAGATTATTTTTTAAAACATGAAAGACCTTTAGTTTAATTTGTATTATAAATAATTTTTTGCCTTTACCTGAGACGTACATCAAAAAGATTAAAAATATGAGGATGCCTCGTTTGTTCATGATGAAGATGTTCATGTTTGATGTTCTGTTTGTCATCAGAAAATGTGAAAATACAACCACATTCATCCTAAATGACCAAATACTCTAAATGAGATCTTAGTCCAAGTCACCTTTCATCCATAGCAGAAGTATCAAACAGCTGAAGTGACCATGTCTCATCATGTACATGTTGTAGTAGTTATAGACACATGAACAATGCATTTAGATTGCTATTAAGGGTTGCAGGTGGGAGTGTCACTGCTCTCTGTGAAGCTCTGTCATCCTGTTATCTGTGGTGTCACTTTTCACGTGATGTTTCAAAGTTCAGTTGTGAGTATTTGTGATGCTTGACATCCCCCTACAGTTCATGATCTGAGGTTTTTGTACGGGTGTTGAGTGTGGCTGTATCACTGTGCATACTAACAGCACAGAAATACAAGCCTTGATCTCGTGGCACCAAATTCTTCACTGTCAGTGTCCCGCTGAGAGCATCAGGCTTGGTGGCTGAGAATCTTTCATCCTTGAAGTCTGGTTCAAAGTCAGGTTTGGTGTTTGGGGTAGTATAAACCATTTGTTTCATTAGTTCTCCAGGCAGCTGTCTGTACCAGTACATCTGGAAATAGCTACTGCCATAGGTATGACTGCATTGTATAGATACATTATCCCCCTGGTTCTTCCATAGCATGGAGGTCTGGTTGACTTCCCCCCCATCAGTTCGACCTGTGTGTAACAATAGAAGCGATCATGATCATTTGTTCGTTTCTACTAAGCATTACATATTTTTTGTTATCCTAAATCTCTTAAAACAAAATGACAGGCAATTAATATAAATTGTTTTCAAAACTTGAAATGGTTTAAGCTGAATTTGTATCATAAAGCTTATTGGGAATTACCTGATACCCACAGCAATAAGAATAAAAATATGAGGCGGCGTTGTTTGCTCATGATGAAGATGTCCACATTCTGTTTGGCACGACCTGTTTGAGATAGTCGTGTGAAGAGTTGGAGGTGGGAGTGTTGCTCGATGAAATTGTCGCTCTACATGTAGATGCAAGTATATGTGATGCTGCTGGTCCCCCTACAGGTCATCATTTCCATTAAGAACAACACATGATCACTGAGGAAGATGGATTTTAGTTGTATTTTTAAAAAAAATGTTTTTTGATTTCATTCATGTGGCTTTGAGGAAAGGTTGAATGGGGCGACTTTTACATTAAGACGAGCAGAGCATTATTAGTTGTATTTTGCAGGTGGGAGTGTCACTGTGTGGAGATCCTGTTATCTGTGGTGTCACGTGATGAATCCACGTTCAGTTGAGGATTTGTGATGCTTGACATCCCCCTACTGTTCATGATCTGAGGTTTTTGTACAGGTGTTGAGTGTGGCTGTATCACTGTGCTTACTAACAGCACAGAAATACAAGCCTTGATCTTGTGGCACCAAATTTATCACTGTCAGTGTCCCACTGAGAGCATCAGGCTTGGTGGTTAAAAATTTTCCTTCCCTGAAGTCTGGTTCAAAGTCAGGTTTGGAGTTTGCAATAGTTAAAACCATTTGTTTCATTAGTTCTCCAGGCAGCTGTCTGTACCAGTACATCTGGTAATATGTAGCATCTTTGGTATGGCTGCATTGTATAGTCGCATTATCAGCCTGGTTCTTCCAGAGCATGGAGGTCTGGGTGACATCACTTCCATCGGTTCGATCTGTGTACAACAGTACAAATTATCAGGTAAAGTTGGTTATTTCTAGTAAGAATAAAAGATTTGTTGTTATCCTAAACCTCTTCAAACAAAGAACCCTCAATCAAAATACATTCCTTCAGAAATATAAAATATTTTTATTTGAATCTGTATTAAGAACAAATTTGTAGGCGATTACCTGAGACCCACAGCAGAAAAATAAAAAATATGAGGAGACCTTCTTTAAACATGATGATGTCCATGTTCTGTTAGACAAAAACATTTTCACATACTAATATAAAGAGTTTCAGGTGGGAGTGTCACTTCAGCTTATATGTGTGGTGTTGTTAGTCCCCCTACAGGCTATCACTTCCATTAACAATATCAAATGAAGCCTGAGGATGGACCGATTTCAGGATATTTTGTTTTTTGAAAAGCTTTTGAAACTTTCTTTGGCTGACTGCGAAAGACTGTGGAAAAAATTATCTTGCTGACAGAAAGCAAATTATGTGTCTGGCTTTAATCATTAATCATAATTATTGCTGCCCTTCAAATTATTCCAGCACCTATTAATGTTTGAACTAAGTAAACAATATGACTTCAAAGGGAATCTAAATTTGTCTTAAAACTTGAAGTAATTTTTTACTGGATTTAGTTGCAGTCTAGCTCCATGTGTTCAGATATTATCTGTGTACAGAAAAATATGTTTTTGTATTGACTTTAGTTGAATCCTACTGTGCTAACTGGCAGCACAGAAATACACCGCCCTGTCAGCCACCAAAACATTATAAATGGTCAGGTTTGAATGTTTTCTGCCATTTCTATTAAAGCCGATTTTCCCCCTCACATCGTCCCCAGGTTTTGCAGTTCACATTTAGGTATCCCAGCAAGTGTGGAGCTCTGTGTTCGTCTTGTTTGTACCAGAGAATACTATCAAAATTTGAGACACTGTGTGAACAGGGGATTTCACTGGCAGCAGATTCATCACTTTTCTTGATAATGGAAGGAGATGTTTGCAGGATGGTGTCGGTGCGGTAATGAAATAAGGGTTGTTTGGCTTCTTCCTTCTCTTATAATACTAACCAGTATTTACAATCATGTGAAGGAAACAGATAATGACGAGCATGGAGATCATGTTGAATAGGTAGCACCTTCCTTTTCTGTCCCGTGGAGGACATCGCAGTTAAAATGTAAAAGAGGGTTTTGACAAATTTTTATATCATAGCTTTCACTTTATCTGTAGGAATGTATCCGTATTGGGATATTTGGGCGTGGCCAATATGTTTGGATCCTTATTTCATTTACTGAGATTTGTCTCCCCTTGTGAGAGTCCATAATATCTGGCTGAAGTGCATATTCTGACTAAAAAAAGGCCATGTTATGTGTAAGAGTGAGGTTAATCATGACATTGTTAAAGGAAAATTTTCAAACCAAAATTGTCGCGTTTAACAAATTCTAAAATTATTAACAGCATAAATGAGATACTAATCTAATTTACTAGCAATATAAAAAAGCTGAGTTGACTATATTTGATAATGTCCATATTGTAGGTGGCACATAAATAAATTGTGAGTTTAGTCTCAAATACAGAGTTGCAGGTGGGAGTGTCACTGCTCTGTGTGAAGCTCTGTCATCCTGTTATCTGTTGTGTCACTATTCACGTGATGTTTCAAAGTGCAGTTGTGAGTATTTGTGATGCTTGACATCCCCCTACAGTTCATGATCTGAGGTTTTTGTACGGGTCTTGAGTGTGACTGTATCACTGTGTTTACTGACGGCACAGAAATACAAGCCTTGATCTCGTGGCACCAAATTCTTCACTGTCAGTGTTCCACTGAGAGTATCAGGCTTGGTAGCTGAGAATCTTTCATCCTTGAAGTTTGGTTCGAAGTCAGGTTTGTTGTTTGGGGTAGTGTAAACCATTTGTCTCATTAGTTCTCCAGGCAGCTGTCTGTACCAGTACATCTGGTAATAGTCTACACTCTTGGTATGTCTGCAGTTTATAGTTGCATCATCACCCTGGTTTTTCCACAGCATGTTGGTCTGGTTGACATCACTTCCATATGTTCGACCTGTATGTAATGATGCACATTATTATGTACATTTTTTTCCTTTCTAATATGTTTAGAATGTTTACTATGTTTAATTTCTTAGAGCAAAAAAACTTCAATTGAAATAAATAGTTTCAAAACGTGAAGTAGTTTGAGCTGAATTGGTATCATAAAAGAGTTTATTGTGAATTACCTGATACCCACAGCAAAAAGGTTAAAGTGAGGCACCCTCGTTTGTTCATGATGAAGATATCCACGGTTTGTTTTTTTCCAGACCAGTGTGAGATAGATGTGTGACAAGCTTCAGGAGTGTTGCTCAATGAAGCTGAAGTGTAGATGGGAGTATATATACTGATGCTGTTGGTCCCCCTACAGGTCATCACTTCCATTAATAATACAAGATGAGGGCTGACAAAACAGATTTTAGGATATATTGTGTTTTTGATCATTGTTTAAAAATTCAGATACCTTAAATTTTTAACAAGAAAACAGATAAGGCTTGTAAACCATTTCATGTTTACTTGTTTTTTATCGAGGGTAATTAATATTGTCTTTCTTCCAATGATTATAACAGCTATTAAAGTTTCAGTATATTGTCATTCCAAGTGTAAATGTGAGTATACAGTCAACAACCACCTTGTTAGATACACCTGTTCAACTACTCATTTATACAAATATGTAATCACCCAATCACATGGCAGAACCTCAGTTGGATTAGGCATGTAGAGCTGGCTGTGACAAACTGCTGATATTCAAATTGATGAGCATCAGAATGGGGAAGAAAAGTGATTTAAGTGACTTTGAACGTGGCATGATTTTTGGTGCTAGTTTGAGTATTTCACAACTACTGGGATTTCCCACACAACCATATCTATGGTTTACTGAGAATGGTCTGAAAAAGGGAGAATATCCAGAGAGAGAGCAGCAGTTCTCTGGACCTTTTTGATACCAAAGATCAGATGAGAATAGCTAGATTAGCTAATATTAACTGAAATAACCACTAATTACAACCAATGTATGCAGAAGAGCATCATTTAATGAAAGTTAAACCTTGAAGTGGATTGGCTACAGCAACAGCAGGTCATGTTGGGCACGACTCCTGTCAGCTAAGAACATGAAACCAAGGCTGCAGTTGGCACAGGCCCAGCAAAATTGAACAATAGTGTGTCCAACTCCTAAATGCTGCTTCCAGCAGGATTATGCACCATTTCACAAAGTGTAAATGATCTTTAACTGGTTTCTTGAACATCACAAGGAGTTGACAATACTAAAATGACCTCCATGGTTGCCAGATTTCAATCACATAAAGAACCATTGGGATGGAGTGGAAAAGGAAACTTGCATCTTGAATGTGAAAGCTGAATGGTTTTTTGCAATTTCCATTAAAGCAGATTTTTTTTCCTTTGCACATTGTCCTCAGTGTTTGATTAATTCAGATTTCGGTATCCCAGAAACTGTAGATCCCGAAAGACGTTAGCTGCACGTGCTCAGGAGCCTCAGGGCTTTGTTGGTGTGTCAGGCAGATAAGGGAAAATGTTTTTGTTTCGACTTTACAGTGAGCTGCATGAGTGAGTCATTTAACTTTAGACTGTAGATGGTGAGGTTTGACTTTTCACCCCCATCTCCATCAAAGCTGATATTTCCTCTCAGATTGTTTTCTTTATTCACCAACTGGATGTTGAGATTTCCCAGAATCTCCAAAGTTTGGTGTTGGTCTTGTTTGTACCAGAGAATGACCTGATAATTTGGTATGCTGTGTGAATAATACAGCATACTCCTAATAATGGAAGGTGTTTGGTAGACACTTTTTGCATCACCTGTGTAAAATCAAAAAGAGTTTAAATACAGGACTCATCCATCCATCCATCCATTCGCTTCCGCTTATCCTTTTCAGGGTCGCGGGGGGTGCTGGAGCCTATCCCATTGCCTTTGAATTGTATTGTTGTCATTATTATTGTTTTTCTTACCTGTAATTCCTGGGAAGCAAAGAAAACAAAATATAGAGACCACAACGATCATGTTTAAACGATTCAAGCTAGCTATCCTTTCAATATAGTTGGTTCACCAGCTGTAGATGAGAATAGATCACTGTTACCAGATGATGACCATAGGTGTGAGGAGTTGTCTACATCATTGCTTTAACTGCAGAGAAAAGCTCTGTCTTCATACGACAGTCCATGGAAGTGATGATTTCATTTATTGAGTAGTCTCCACCTACTGGAGTAAGGGCACTGTAAATGGAGTAGATTCTGGCACTCTGCTTTCTTTAGAAACTAACTCAGTGTGGCTGATTATTAATTCAGCTCACTGGATCTGCTTTTATTTCATTTCAGTTTGACTGGATCTAAAAACAAAGTTAACATGACCAGAAGTGAATGCTTTAACTATCATATAGAAAACCATTTACAATTTTAAACACTGGCTAATTATTTCTCTTTCATAGATTTAAGGCACAAATATGATGTTTTGTTTTGTTTTTTTGTCTTGTACAGTTAAAAGCTAAAGAGACATGTTTTTGATTTTGTTTATAAAGTCAGAATATAAAGAATAACTGTCACAGATAAAAGCTGCAGGTGCATGTATTGTGTGGTGGGTACCACAGTAGAGGAGATTAGTAGG
>VOQK01031402.1:0-10148 GCA_015052645.1 Benitochromis conjunctus
TGGGTAATGTCAGCTCATTTATAATAAGCATAGCCTCAGGTAAAATTACAGTCAGCTGTTTCTCTACACTTAGATGGCATAATGTGTGACTCGATGCAATATGAATACAGCTTGCTTTGTTTATGAGCATGGTTTCTGCCTGGCCTGAGGCAGATATGTCTTCTGACATGTCTTCATTTTTCACTTTGGTTGATACCTGTAACCACAGAAATCACACCTTTCTGCCCCCAAGTGCCATAAATATATTTAAACTGATGACTTTCTATTATATCTGAAAACAATTTAGAAAATAAATTCTCTCACAGGTTGTTCCAGTGCCCCCAAGAGGCCACAACAAATGCATTTTAGTTTTTGGAAACAGAGACTCGTTGCATTTTTATTGTACACATGAGGTTCAGTTATCCTAAGCAAAGCATAATCTACTTAGACAAGCTACTCGGTATCCTTTCATTGGTACAGGAGCAGTTTTCTTTTGTTTGTTTTATAAAATAAGATTTGGTTTGAAAACCAAATGTGAGAAACCGGCTTTACAGCCCAGCGTTGTCAATGAATCGTCTCGAAAACAAAAATGCTCCAGGGCTGAAGAAATCTTTTTGCAGAATAAAGATCATTCATATTTATTGGTTGGCAAATGGCACGTCACATTTTTGGTCTAAATGCTATTGTTCCACAGATAAAACCAAGCCAAGCGCCACACATATTAAAATGTAAATCTATGCACACTGAGATCCCACTATATCCCTTGTAGTCTGATAGCATGCGTAAACACAGATTTTTTATTCTGGCATGAAACACTACTTGCTGGAGGGACGCCATTATCAGCAGGCAGCTAAACACACCAGCTGTCGTGTATGTGTGTCTCGCACAACCACCGAGCGGTAAGAACACACACATGCATAACTCCACGCAGACACAAACGCAGCGAAGTGGTAGAAGATGAGGGGAAAGTGAAAGAATGACAGCTTAAGTCTGACGTAGTCTGGAGGCTCTAAAGGCTCCTTCACTCCCAAAGAAAACAAACCAATAAAAGAGACAGTATGGCTGCTGGCCTGGTGGGACGTGCAAACAACAGGATTTACCAGCGTGAATGAAGTTACAAGTTAGCAGTAAGTTAGCTAACTAGTTACAAATGTGAGATGCTAAAAACAATAAACCCGCTACTAAAACAAACATTACGATGGAGAACTCAATGTTAGGAACGTTCGTGCTCATGTGTTCATGCTATAGCTAGCTATGGCTAGGCAAACAGAAAAACATTACCAATGGAGATGTGGAATCAGGGTGGAAATGTTCTCCCTGAAAGTACGTCTTCATACATGTGAAGGGCCTAAAAACATGCTGAGCACTGAGCAAACTTCAGGTACGGGAACATGAAGGATGCGCCCATCCACAACATGAAGTTGGTCATGTGTTTCTGAGTGGTTTAATGTCCACAGCGAAGCTGAAGAACCCGACAATGACAACTGCAAAGGTTTTGGGGGATCGTGTCCATTAAAAAAGCATAAGACATCTGGATGCACAAACAGGGTCTTTATGTCATCATGCATCTACCAGCATGCCCTTTGGCACGAAGACCATTCTACCAGCTGACGGTGTTGCACAGGGCACCTGATGCTCAGGTGACTGCAGATGATTACACAGAACATGAAAAAAATCCGCTGCAGAACATGTTTGTCATCAAAGTGTGAAACTGCAGCTCAGCAGTTGTGAGGATCAGAGGGCCTGTCATTATCACATTCACGTCTCCAGTGGCAGCAGAAATGATACCTCAGGGCATCCGTGAAAGAATACTTGTTGTCGTTATCCAAACCACTGTTACCCAGCACTGCTAAAAGGCAGCTCTGACTAAGCCGCTGAGCTGGACCCACAGCCAGAGATGACTCAGTTTCTCTGGCTGCTGCTTTACTCCAACCTACGAGTGGAAACAATTGTAAAATAACACATTTTTTCACTCTTTTGAAAAGTGCCCTTGTGTTTGCTGCAGTAAATTATTAACATTCTGATTCATTGCCATTGTCCCACTGAGTTTGTCGGCACAGATTTTCCACATGCTCCGCTGCTGCTCGTGAGTTGTAAAGAAATACAGGATACTCGAAAGTTTCAGTGAAAGAACCAAAACGAGAAGAGAAAAAATGAATACAGTCACTTCCATATAGGGCAACAAGTGATTGGCTGAAGGAGTACAAAAATAGCTCTTATCCTGCGGTCCTCACAGTCACAGTATTGGAATAACACATTACTAAGGTGCCATTTCTTTAGGCTCAGCCTTCTTGAGGTTTCCCACTGCCCATTCCCTTTAATGCCACAGCAAGAAAAAGTTTCCATTTTCAGACAAGAAATCCTCAGCTATGTAAGCTCTTTGAATGATCAGGAACGATTGATTACCCATGCACGACTGCTTCACTCACAAAAAGCTGGTAACGGACAGAAACGGGCTTTTCCAAGAACGTCTTTTCTACAGTTTGGCCCTACACAAGCAGCCGGCGTCACACAGCCAACGTTGTTGTCGTCAACGGTCGTTAAATGACACGTCCAAGAAAAGTCCAGTGAAGGTCTGTCCTGAGGTGTGGGCTGGATGAACCTGTGTGTAATGTGAGAAGCTTATCTTTGCCTTTCTCGTCATTTCTTCTGCTTTAGTGACTTTTAGCACTTTGTTTTGGTTTAACCGTCTGTTTCTTCCCACCAAATCACCACACAGATAGAAACTAGCTAACTACCATAACTAGTCCAAATGTGATTTTAGCCACATGGAGAGATTCCTCCGAATGATTAATAACTGAACACTTTTCTGAGGTTGCTCCTCTGTCTGCCTTACTCCATATCTAACATAGCATTCTGCTGCCAAGTGGTCAGAAAAGAAGCGCAGCAAAGGTTTTAATGCAGTTTCAAGGTTGCAATAATTATAAAATATTTGTTAGTTTTGATAACACATATATTCTATTAAACATATCTTTTACACTCAGATGCTCTGTGATCACGATCACTTTTATCTTGCCGTTTCACGAGTCAGGTATCAGAAAGTAACAAAACACCTGGAGTGCGTGTAGTCATGTTCAAGGTGGAGAAGAAGAGGGAAGCAGCGGGAAAGATCGATGTGGTATCCCTATGCTCAGTGGCGCTGCTGACTTTTGGCTCAGTGTTCCCAAAGACATGGAGCTGGACAGGCATTCCAGTCTTGTGGGGACAAAGAGGCCCTTTGAACAGCAGTAATCCTGAGGAGGGGGAGCGAGAACGCCACCGCCTGCTGCAGCGTACTGGACGACAGGACGCACACCAAGGCTCACGCACACTCACTGGACCACAAAACACAGAACAGAACCACATATGTGTGCGTATGAGACTTAAAGCCATTTGTTTAAAGCACATGATTTTAGTTATCATTTTGCTACTGAGGTCTTCCCATTTGGTTGCTTGTTATTTCAGTGCTTCAGTATGTGTTAGTGGCCAGATCCATCCGAGGGAATGACCTGACATGTTCGTGGAGGTACAGTCAGGCTGGGGTGAAAGCATGGTTGGCATGGTTACACAGAAGTGTATGTGAAAACAACCCTTCAGCTAAGTGAGTGTACTGGCTCAGTCCATCCATCAGCCTATCCTAGCTGCCAGGGGCCGAGAGGCAGGTAACACTCCGGACAGGTAACCAGTCCCTCGCACCACTGCCATGTTGATGATGTTCATTTTGTTAATTATAGCCCCTATAGGAGTCCGAATGAAGGATGAGGCAGGGTCTGCTTTACAGTGTGATTAGCTCAAGTGCATTCGCTCCAAAAAATCATTGTCTCAGCGTAATCACATGAATATCGTTTTACTCCAGGGTTTCTACCATTCACTGTGCTTTATGCTAACGTGACCTACATGACTTTGTATATTAACACTGTACATAAAAAATATGCATCAAGTAATCAACTAATAATGTCATCTTAATATCTGAATATTACTGCAGGTAATATTTTTACTTTTAAAGGCAGCTTACACACTAATGCATCATTAATCACATAATTATGGTATTACACTCCTACTGGCTCAGTCTTGCTGTATCATCTGTATCTAATTAAATAGCCTTTATGACACTAATAACATATCCCCAAAATCAATGACTGGGTAAAACAAAAAGGTGAAATGTCTGTAAGTCAAGCCAGAAACATCTTTAGGAGCAGGTTCAAACATCCTCCCGTTTGTCACCAGACGAAGCACAACACCATGTGTCTGTCCCGCTGCCAGTGACTTCAACACCATCCACATTTGCAGTGTCACTCACCCTTCCCTCCCTCGCGTTTCTCTGCAATTCGATGCTGTCCTTCATATGCTCTGTCCAAACAAAGCTTCAAATCCATCCGGGGTCCATGTCTTTAAAAGTCCCCTAAACCCACCAGGCTCACTGCGAGCTGAGAACATTGTTGGTGGTGAACTATGAAAGAAGGGAGTGACACAGAGGGGGTGGAGGCTGGGGTAGGGGAGGGAAAGGAAGGGGAGCGAGCAGCAGTGGGGTGGGGGGTCTGAAGGCAGTGTGGGATATCCCTTTGAGTCATGGAAACTGATCCAAAGAGCAGACAAGCTCACAGACTCTCTGTGTCTCTCTGTATTGTTCTGTCCTTCAGCCCCTCTCACACTGTGAGGACGTTCAGCAGCCTCTGGAAACACTTACTGTACTCCCCTCAGTCACTCAGTGGAAAACATGAATAATGTGCTAATGAATACACACTCTCTGTGTTCCTCTCTCTTCGCTTTCTTCACTTCTCATATGTTAGATTTAAAAAAACAAAGGAATTTCTGTCCTGCATGTATTCATAAGATATTTATTTAAAGATGTTCTTGAAGGAGTTTTGCTTCAGCCTCTGATATATAATCTCACCTGTAGCTGTAACATGAACTGAAAGCCTCCTTTGATTTTACACCGATGTGCAGAGATTCTGTATCGATATCAACAGATGTGAAATTGACTCAGTGCAGTTCCAACTCACGCACCAGCATTAGCTAATGGTAAAGAGAAGAACCATGGCTCGGACTTGATGGCTCTTTATCGAATTCACTGCTTATAAAAAGCATTTAATATGATGAAATGTGAACATTTTTAACTAACATCTGTTTAAAGAGCACGCATACATCCTGTTTATTCTCCTCATTGCTTTCACAGCATCTCTGCAGGAAACATTCAAGCCTCATGTTGAAATCTCGGACACACCCTTCAGCATCAGAGAGGGTCAGATAGGCCAGGTGAAACAGAGGAGCACCAGCCAACACACCATGAGCTCATCTGCGCCAGACAGTGGCCAAAAATGCTTTGTTGCCATGGTAACCCCTCTGGGAAAACTCTGTGATGTGTGTGTGTATTACAGCTGCAGCATGTTTCTCCCAGTTGGTTAGAAGCTGCAAATAATTATATTAGAAACCAACATAATCCACGAGGCTCTTCACGTCTGAGCTTGCGAGCATCAGAGCAAGAGGTAAGAGGAGAGAGAGGACGCTGAAGTGAAGTGAGGCGAGCAGTCTGAGAGTGATTATCCTTCGTTTTGGGATGAGCCGCTGGCCAGGAGGCACGCTGCACATAAAAGACAATGAAGGGAGGAAGTGAAGAGGGAGGAAAGAAAGGAAGGGAAATTTGCAGAGGTCGTATCGCAGGCAGCGTGTGCAAACGGCAGCAAACAGAAGATTGTTGAGCTGCGGGCATATGTAACCTGACCTGATCTCTGGTAACCTCTGCCGACTACTTTGTCTCTCTGACAGTCGATCATCTTAAATGAAAAGACCGGTGCTGGAGCACATTTCCACTGTCGTGGGTCCAAACACTGACCTTTAAAGGCTCATTCGATTCTACTACAGCTTGGATCTTACCTGGGCGTCGTAGGGTATGTCTGTGTATATAACTGCAGGTACCCTAGCTCCTCCTTCATGGCTGTGACTAATATGAATGAACTCGCTGTGTTTTAGAGATAAAGACTCGGAGAGGTGGTTGTTGCCTGCGCTTCCCTGAACTTTATTTGAATACAAGCTCGCTCACACGTACAGGTATGCACACAGGTGTACACACAGGTGCTCACAGACACAAACTACACCTTTCTGGCTGCTACCTCAAAGCACATTGTGCGCCGTCGGTCCTGCGTGCTGCACAATAGCATTCAGTATTTAGTATTTACTGTTTTTTACACTTAGCTAGATTATTGCAATGGTGTTGTGTTTATTATGTTGCTCTCATTTTGCTTGTTTTCTCATTTTATTTCTCTTAACAGGTGATCCAGGTGATTTTTTAAGTGCCCTTTCTCACCGTTTTTCTTTCCCTCCCTCCCTCTCTTTCTTTCTTTCTCCCTTTCCTATCCCCCAGGCATGTCTGTCCCGTCTGTAACAACTGAAAATAAAATAAAATAAAACAAATTTAAATTACCACTCAAGAAGTTTCCCACTGAGGAGCACTCTGATGCTAACAGCCTGAATGTAATGGATGCTCTCATTACTCCTCCAAATCTGCAGCCCACAATGGGCAGCATTCATTAATTTACTCACGTGTGGTCTTCCACTAAGTTGCCATGAGACAGTATAATTAGTATATATTATAAGATTGTTACCGTCCTGTGCTGGTGAATATCCAATATAGTCGTCTCCTTCAACAAACAAACAAAAAAAAAAAATCCATATAAGGTCAAGAGTATCACTGTTAGCAAAAGCAGAGCACCAGGACGTGCACAGGAGGTGTTAAGAGCCAACACAGGGGAAATCAGGATGAGAATGGGACTGGGTGGATGTTTGGGGTGGGGGGCAGATAGAGTGCCTCTGTCCTGACCTGATTATGCTCTCCACACAATGAGCTCACATGACAAAGGATTTATTATCACTAGCTGGAGAGTTGCTGCAGTCTGGGAACCGCGCACAGTCGTTTTCTTTGCCAGGCACCCAAAAAATGCGATCCAGCTCTGCTTCGGTTTGACACCAGCACAGCCTGTATGTCTCTCTCTCTCTCACTCCTTTGGCCCATAAAGCAGCCAGTGTTTCAGAGACAGCTGCCTCTCACAGGCTCAGTAAAGCCTGGGCCTGTGAGAGGCCTCCCCACCTCTGACTTCTCTTCCTGCAGGTACAACTGCAACTTTGTGCTAAGACATTAACTGACTAAAGTGGTCGACACTACTATGAAAATGGTCCAAATGTTTCTGTGACAAGATGCCTAATGTTTAGTTACATTTCCTGTTTTCTCGTTTGTTTTTTAATCTATTTCTGTCTGCCTGGAGGCATCTGATCAACCAGACGGGTCCTTTAGCTATCACATTAGCAAGTAGTAATGCAACAGTTACTCTCATAAATTAGCCTTGAGACGTACAGTGAAGGTGAGAAGGAGCTTCACCGTGTCTTTGTAGATCCAATGAATGCATGTGAAAGGGAACCAAGAGAGGAACTGTGCTTCTGCATGAGGAAGTCCGGAGTGTCAGAGAAGGATGTGAGGGTGCTGCAGGACATGGATGAGGGCAGTGGATGAGGTGATAAGTAGTGCAGCAGGAATGACGGGTGGCTCTGAGCTCCTTCTTATTTGCAGTGATGATGGACAGGTCAGCAGATGGAGTCAGGCAGGAGTGTCTGTGGATTCTGCGATCTATGGTGAGGGTGGGGTGCAGATGAAGGCAGGGTCCATAGCAGACCATATGATTTAGACAGGAACCAACTTTGGCAGAGGGGAATTCAACTCAAATCACTTTGCTATTCCATAAGAGATAAATAAAGAAAATAAAAATGCACTTGTTCTCACACTCATAGAGAAATGTAGCCACAGTTACAAAAGTGCAAAAATGTGTGTCTCAGATTTCAGCAGCAAAGTCGGACACAAACAGGAAATGCATTTTCTCCACACGTGCGTCATTGAAGTCACCACACGCCAGCACAGTTGACTGTCGCGTTGTTTTCCAGTAGAAGCACTGTTTTAAAATGAGCTGGGCGAGCTGATGATTGACCTCTTTGTAGTTTCAGACACATGAAAGCATTTCTTCCCAAAGGTGACGGCTGACAGCTCCATGTTCAACATCCTTTGTCTAATATAGCCACTATCCCTGCTCTGCACAGAAACCCTCAGCCTGAGCTGTCCCTCTGATTTTTAATATTGTCTCTTCTGCTCACTCACAGCAACAGTGTGAGACTATTGTGTCTTTGTCAGTGCTACCGTCTCCAAACCGAACATCAGGTCTCACTGCCATCGTGCTGCTATCCTTCTGTCACCCATGAAATTCGTCTCCATCCTGCCCGCACTCTCTTCTTCACCTCTCTTGTGCACTCTCCAATACTTTGGATGGTCGACCCCAGGTATTTAAACTCATCCATCTTCACTATCTACTCCTTGTGCGTTCACATTTCCGCCCGTCTCCCTCTCATTCACACACATATACTCTGTCTCGCTTCTGTTGACTGTAATTTTTCCAGAGGACGTGTAGCTCGGCCTGTTGATAAACTAAGGAGACACTTACCCATGCAGGAAGGACAAAGCCCAAATCTCAGTCTCTTCTTAATGAAGGGAGTAGCTGCACCAGGCTCATAATTAATGTCTCTGTTAGTGGATTATAAAATCACATATGGATGTCTTCCAATACAAACTAAAAGCCAGATACTGATGAGAAGTGTTTTCATAAGATTATGTCATTTGCCACATATAGTACCTCATCATTTATTTTTGTCACTGATAGTAACGGCCAGTGTAAGAAGCACGGCTGGAAAATGTTACCAAATGTTGCTCTGGTGTTGCCAAGAAATATTAACAGTCACGCCTTTAAGGAGTCCTCTTTTTTTTTCCTGTCCTGTTTGGGTCTTTGCCCATCAGAATTATTGTCTGAAGGCCAAGAAAGATGTCCCGCCTGTAATAACTCACAGACGGGACAGACATGACTGGGGGAAAGGGAGAGAGAAAGAAAAACAGAGAGGAACAGGACAGTGAGAGGAGACACTAACAACAAAAATCACCTGTTAAGACAACAAAAAGAAAACAAGCAAAAAGAGAGCAACACAATAATCACGACACCACAGCAATCACCTCGATCACTGTAACCAACAGTAAATACTAAATATTGAATGTTATTGTGCAGCACGCAAGACCGACAGCGCTTTGAGGCAGCAGCCAGGAAAGATATAGTTTGTGTGTCTGTGAACACCTGTGTGCGCACCTGTGTGTACACCTGTGTGCGCACCTGTGTGCATACCTGTGTGCATACCTGTGTGCACCCGTACAGGTGAGCGCACTTGTATTCAAAAGGTTTCTCCATGTAACGATCTGCTAGAGGGTGTGGGGAGACATAGCCCCGCCCCCCAGGGCATGAAGCAGGCATGGAGGAGATCCAGGCCCCAGACATCCAGAGGCCCCCAGAGTGTGAGAGCCCAAGGAGGACCACCGGAGGGGCAACCGCGCCCCCCTCCTGGAAAGAGCTGAGGAGAGCCGCAGATGAGGGGTCACCCAGCAGCCACGGAGCAGAAGCCACAGGGGGCTGCAGCGATGTGCCCGTGGGCTGCGCCGGCAGCCAGCCGCACCAGAGCGGACCGGGCCCCAGGCCCAGAGGTCCGAGGGCCCCCCACCCACTGGAAGGGGCCCGACTGAGCCACGGGCACCAGGCCCAGAGGTCCAGTCCAAGGTGCACATTCCTGCTTAAACTACATTTCAGAGCTAATGAATCGTCTGTCACTGCAGCAATGTGACCGCTCGATTTCGTTCAGATTTGATCCAGTTACAGCTACCAAGACTTTACTTACTGTAGATGTGAAGTGAAGTCACTGTAATGACGACAACACATAAAGCAGCACATGCCGTAAAGTCCTTCCCCACCTTTGCACCATATTCTGCTTCCTTCTACTTCAATGTTAGTGCTAATGTTGAATTTGTGAGGCGTGTACTTTACCTGATGGAGATGTGGGTGGGTTTGTGCAGTGGGAGGGTCCAGTAAAACCACAGGTCTAAACAAGCATGTCGCTGCTGGTGTGACAAAAAATCCCAGAAAAAACAAAAACCCACAAAGAAAAACTGTGACTGGGATCCAAAGAGGAAGCTGCTCTCTCTCTCGCCTTTCATTAGGGTCTCTCACTCACTGTCTCTCCTTGATCTTGATGCGCACACACACACTGTGCGACTGTCATTACATACACTGGGCTAAAGCCATGTGGCAAACACTGCTGACACACACTGCCTGTGGCTG
>VOQK01031403.1:12576-23313 GCA_015052645.1 Benitochromis conjunctus
AATATTTATCCAAGGCTCCAGCAGGTGAGAGATTACTAAACTCATGAACAAACGTAGCAGAAATGCAACAGGACAACAACCGAGCAAACAGAGGAGCGGGCCGAGAGCAGTGCCGACTGTGTTCACGGGATGAAATATTAACATGATTACGATCATCACTGTCCTAATGAAAGTCTGAGGCCCAAACGTTCTTCGTACCGGAGAGCTAAACAGCTGAACGGATAGTAAGCTTCACTGCACAGTGTTTGATTTCACAGCGCGCTGATTAAAGCTGCAGCGGGCAGAAATCTGGAAACAGCAGTAAGTCAGTGCAGGAGTAGTGACGTATCGCATACTGCAGCCCAGTGTTACCTTCAGCTGCTGTAAAGTTAGCAGCTTAGTTTTCCAGCTGAAGAACAGCATGCTGAGAATGTTATCGCCATGCTCTCGGTTTGATGCGTTTGTCTCAGAATGTGCTGGACTCTGTCTCCACATCGTCTTTTTAGAACCACGACTGGAAACAACCGAGCTAACAACGGTTAGCAAGATGCATCCATCCATCGGCTAATGGATAAACAACAGATTAATAAGACAGCTAAACACAACAACTCTTGAGATTTCTCATGTGATGTCAGGCATACATTACTTGAAAGTTGTTTGCCATATTGGATGTGGATACAACCACTGGTTGTTAGCAAAAACTGGGTATTCCCGGACTGGTTGGCAGTGGTTCCAGAGGTTGCTCGGTGAAAGAAGTTGCAAAGACCAAAAACCTCCTAGTGATTGCTTTGATTGCCTGTTGTTTTTCCATGTTTGTCTGAAAGTACTTGACAAGTACATGAGTAGGAGTAAGATTAGAAAAAGTGTAACCCAAAGTGGAAATGGAGAGGATTCGCCTTCAAAGTAAAAGTGCCTCAGGGGTGCAGCCAACATGTTTCATAAGGCACAACTTTTACCTTGAAGGACACGGTCTCCGTGTCCAGTTTGTGTTGCACTCTTCACAGTTTTCCTACAGCTCAGCTGGACAGTGTTTGTGGACAAGTCCATCATTTCCATTCAAACTATGACCACAGAGGTTTCTGCCGGCTGATTGGGGAATACAATACTGGCTGTCAGATGGTCACTGACCAGTCTTTGAGCTTGTCTAACTGGGGCTTTATTCACTTGTTCTTACATTGTCACTATGATTGGGACACGTCCAGAATGGCAGCCAAGTTAAAGTCACATGATTAGAGATCACGTGTCCATAAAACCTCAATGTACAATATGTAGCCCAAATAAAAGTGTACCCCACCAAACCATGTAGTATGATGATAGACGTTCATCAGTGACTGTCCACTCAGTCTTTTGTCAGTCATTGTGTTCCTGAGATATGTGAAGCGCCGAGAATCTTCACTCATACTTTGACTTCTCTGTTTTCAAAAAGCTAAATAATTAAAGATGTTTTTGTTTACATACTTACTCACTTTCCAGCTTCTTGTTTGCTTGTTTACAGGAAAAATAAACAAAACCCCAAATCATCTCCAGACTGCTGATTAAGCACCCAAAATGCTGACTTGAAAATGAGTTTAACAGCAATTATCCTTCTGCAAATGTGTTTGGATCACAGCACGAGTGAGATGATTCACACAACGCAGATCAAACACATTAGCCAAAGAAAGCATCCTAAGATCCAAGGATCTGTTGTTTACTATGGCTAAGACTGTATTTTCAAAACAGTGTTAAAGATTATGGATTATACCTGATGGCGCCATTGGTATTGTTTGTCAGGTAGTTACATTCAAATGGCTCTGGCAATTGTTGCCACTGTTTAGAGAGCACCTTTAGATGCTGGCTTTTTCACCATTAAAACAGGTGAAAAAGATGGCTTCCAGCCAGGCGGTTAACAGCCATGAAACCTGTAATCGGCCAAAGTCTACTTAAGTCGACTTAAGTGTTGAACAAAGCAGCCAAATTCTCACAAAATGTATCTCACGATGTAGATAGAATACATGTAGCTAGATTTATTATACTTGGATGCCACAAAAACACCATCAGCAATGCAGAATGTAATTCAGTGCACAGTATGAGGCGTGGCCAAAAAGTTCAGCTGCCGCGCCTATAAAAAGCAAAAAGCCTTACTTGATTTAAATTTGGCTGGCCGTCCCTCTAAGGTCATCTGCGGCGCTCCCAGCACTTCTGTTATGTTTGGATCACTCCGTGAAAGTCAGCATAACATAAATGAGGATTTATTTTTATTTTTTTCGTCACGCAGAGTTACTCTAGTGGAGTCTCAGAATAAAAATGTAAAGCTATACATGACCAGAACGGGTCTTCTTCATGTTACCAGTGCCTCAGTTTTAACAGCAGCGTGCCTCTATAGATCTATAGGGCCCACAGGTGTTGAAGTATACCATGCTACTCACTGTTTTGACAGGGTTTTATTATTTTTTTTGTAAAAAATTAAGTGTGATTGAGGATGTCAGCAGTTAAACTAACAACATGTTACATCGGGTTAATAAAGGTCTGGAAATTCCTGCACACGCTTTAATTTGAAGCCACTGAGGAGCTGCGAACATTTTCATTTGAGCGTAAATGGAATTGATCAGATGAACATAATTATAAATAGCGAATCCTTTGCAGGCAATGACTCCCAGAAGTCTTTAACCTATCATACAACAGCGTCGCCTTGCTAGCAATGATTTGTGAGCGCTGCACTGCTGCTGTCATCAGGTATTTGTGGGTCTTTGAACATTTTTTGTCAGTGAAACTAATAAAGCAGGAAAAACAAACAGGTTTTGAGATGTCTCTGAATCAAAGCGTCTGCCAGATGAACAGTACTCTCCGGAGTCCCCATCACTTCAGTGTGGGGGATCCGTCTAATCTCTGCACAGCTCCTGCCTGGAGTCTGAGCTGATGGTTCTGATTGATATGTCTGAGCTCTGCTGGTTTCTGTTTTAGAATAATCGGCTGTGTTTTCTGGGAACAGTGAGGTGGCTGTGAGGTTCAGCAGCAGCGTCACTGCAGTCTGACTCAGCTGATCTGATCCGACTCCAGCTGATCACTGCAAACAGTCAGCTGATCTCCTGGATGTTTCTTCTTCTGGGTTTAGATTTTATGATTTTTGTTTCTGGGGGGATGAGGAGCTGTTGCCCGATCAGAGCTCTTAGTCAGCACTCATGGCCATCATCCAGCGGAGAGCAGCTACTACTATTCTTTAACCTGTTGGAGAGGCGGCGTTTGAGTAGGTAGATTCACGTTGGCTGTCTCCACAGCGATGGCCCGCTGATGACATCATCCGAAAGGCCGTCCTGTCTTCTATGATGTCATCAGTAGCTGCAGATCCAGAGCGACAGCTGCTGTCAGAGCTGCTCAGCGTCACAGCGCGGGAACTAACAAACATCCCTCCTCCCTGGCGTGCAGCGACCTCTGACCTCTTCCCTGCTGGCTGGATGCAGAAACACATTGCTCTGAATGTTTGTGTTCAGTGCAGCTTTAACAGAAACTGTTCTACTCTCTGCTATTAATTAACTGATACACGCTGTGAAATCTGATGAGACAGTGTAGCTGTCAGTTAGTCACAGGTCCAAACGCCCCCCGGTCACTCACACATAAACAGGAGCGCTGCATTCCTTAAAATTTGTCAAATTTAAAAGTTTTCCTTTATTACGGATGGCCTGAATACTATTTTTATTTGTTGTATTAACCAACGCACCACAGAGTGCATTAGAGTACACCACAGGGTGTAGTGTTCAGTGTATCCTTACTGCAGAAGGATACACTTCAGACTTGTTGGTCAGTTGGTGCCTATCTTTGGAGCTGGTATGTCCTCACACAGACATGCTGTTAGGGTCATTGGTGCTTGCTTGTTTTTCTCTTTTATCCCTGAATGCTGTGCCCTCTGCTGGGTGTGATAGGAACTGCATTCCAGCTGTTTTAGCCACCGTTTGTGGTCAGATTGACTAGAACACCTGTCCTCAATCCTCACCTGCCTTTTCACTGGCATTTCCTCTTCTTCACCTGTTGGACTGCTGTGTACACATAAATACTGCATATTCCTAGCAACATATCATCACAGCTTTTTCAGCATTGGCTAACTTGATTTACAGTTGGTACCTGTAAAGGGGCAGGAGCTTAAACAGCTGTTAGGGACATCGAGAGAACTGAAAGGGTCCGGTTTAAGACGAATGAGCATTTTAAATGTGAATCATGCAGAACAACTCGAGAAGAGCCCTGGAATAAAAATCAGCAGGATCGGTCCCTTTAGGACTGACATAAGCACAGCAGAGAGCTGCTGGTGAAGCTGATGTGCTTGCATGTTACCATGGTTACACAGACACAGCTCATGAACAGAAAGTGGATTTTATTTTCGCTCCCTATATTTGAGAAGTGGCCGTTATCAGAAACAGCAGCACAGCAGAGCTTTTGTTCTCCAGCATGTGATACAATAAGAAAAGCTTGTGTCAAACCAGAGTTTGGGCCTGTCTGGAGTTTGTATGTTCTCCCTGTGCCCTTGTGAGTTTTCAACAGCTGCTCTGGTTTCCTCCCGTGGTCCAAATAACTTGTTTAGGTCAACTGGTAATTGTAAATTAATCGTGGGTGTGGGTGAAGGTGGTTGCCAGGGTCTCTTTCTATTGGACACATCATCTGGGATAGGCTCCCCCGTGACTCGGAGTTGGATAAACTGTTAACAAAAGGGATAGAAGGATGGATGGTGCTTTCCGGCTTGCAGACTGCTGGAGAGCCATCTATCCTTGCATTTTTTACTGTTTATTTGGGGACAGCAGCCCAGACCTCCCCATCCCTTTCCAACATGTCCAGCTCTACTGGCGGGACTCCGAGGCGTATCCAAGCCAGCCGAGGGGTATAATCTTGCCAGTGTGTCCCGAGTCCACCGCTTGTTCTCTTCGCCCAGTTGGACGTGAAACACCTCACGCTCAGTAGGCGTCCTGCTTTGTGTTACTCCTCCTATCTTACACCATCCACCCTGTTACTGCATACTAATTGTTTTGGTCACATTTCACCTTTCATGGGCACAGGTGGCGTCTAGGATCTTAAGCTTTGTTATGAGGAATTTTTTTTCAATGAACTTATATGAAAACACCAGGTGACACTAAGAAATAAAGGGTTAATTAGTGAACTGATACAATTTGATGCCATTACTATTGTAAGTTAAACTAGATAAGAAGGGAACAATAATGTTAATTGTGGTTTGGGATTTTGAATTTGCATTGAAAAGATGCAGCTGCAATAATTTTAGAACTTCATTTCATCCTGTTATTGTGGGATAATGGGCTAATTTTCCCTATTTGTTGTGTTTTTTGTCTGGTTGATTCCAATTATCAGAAAACAGCTGAGATAATGAGATGATTAACTTATCTGAAGCTCACAGGCTGATATAAAATGACAGTAATAACAGCTGTTTTCCAATTCTCCCCAAATCTGGGAGCAGAATGTGGATTTATTTAGTCAGGCTACATAAAAACACCAGCGAGAGGATGGAAATACGAGCAGAGCTTGTTCCAGCAGCCCACTTAGTCTGCTGACTAACTGCTCGCTCTGCCCTTTGAAGAAGAGTCTCATTCAGTGCTTGTTATAACTCCAGCCCGTTTCCTAGAAGAACTACAGAACTTTGATGTTAAGGACTACAACTCCCAGTGGAGTAAAACATTTCTGCGTTATGAATGGTGTGTTTATGATGAGAGCGGAGAGACCTGAGGAGATGGCGTTCATCTGAAGCGGAGTCGTCTGCTGCTGATAAGTCGCCCCCCTGAGACACACCACTGTGCCGGAGGAGGCAACACAAAAAAAGAAGAAAACACTGTGAAACTCAGAGGAAGCGCGCACAGCTGCTCTGAGCAGTGATGGCAGGAGAATTTTGCTTTTTAAAAGCAAAACTCTCGCCCCGATTTCCTATAAGAAATGTTCCAAAGCCCACCATGAAGTTTTTTCACTGAGCATCTAGTCTCCCAGTCAGAGTAGCACAGAGCTGGAACAGTTCGATTTTTGTAAGTAAGCAGCAGCGTCTGTTGTCGTCTCTGATGAGGGCCACAAACACGATAGTGAAACATTGTTCTCCATGCCCCCTGGAGATGGATGAGGTTGCACCAGAAACTGCTCTGTGTCTTCAGTCTTCAGGTTAATGGCTGTTCGTAGGCTTTTGGGACATCTAAGTGGATTTTCTGGGAAAGCCTGGGAGTTCAGCATCCAGCCCCTGGGCCTTAGAGCAGGGGTGGGGAACTCCAGGCCTCAAGGGCCAGTGTCCTGCAGGTTAGATTAGATGTGTCTTTGATCCAACACGCTGATTTAAATGACTACATTACTTCCTCAACATGACTTCTCAGTCTCACAGGCCTAGAGTCTCCTCGGTGGCTCCCTGTCAACACCAAATGGAAGTGAAACCTGAAAAAGTGCAGCACAAACTGGAAATGCTGAATGTTCACCTTCAAAGTAAAAGTTATTGTGCATTACCAAAGTATTTTAAAAGTTGCAACTTTTTAAATTTAAGGCTCTCCATTTCTGGTTTGCGGCACACTTTGCAGCTTCACAACCACTTAGCAAGCAGTTGCCAAGTGTTTGCAGACAAGTCGGACATTTTCCATGCAGACTGTGGGGGACCCTGGAAATCTGCCAACAGCCAAAACAATCACATGGAGCGTTTTGGTGCAGCACTACAAATAGGTGCACCTGATTTCATAGGTGTGCCTGATAGCAACAATTCACTGAATGGTTGCTAGGGAAGTTGCCAACTTGTCTCTAGGCCTGCATGGCCATATTTGGGTTTCGGAGAACTTGGAGCCTATTCCAGCTAACACGGGTCAAAAGGCAACCTTAATAAAGGTTTTTATAGCTTTTTAGAACAGCTTCAGTGTCACTAAGGGTTTGTTTTTGTTTCTGGCACAGGAAAATTTAGATTTCACAGCCAGTAAACAGCTGCTTACTGCTGGGAATCTGTGAGATCTGCAGGATCTCGTATGTTTTTGTTCATGCAAAACATGCTGAATGTCCCCATTTAGCCCTCGTTTGTAGTTAAAATGCATTTATGCATACATTCACAGGGATGTTTGAAATCCAGAAATCCAGATCCTTCAACCAACACGTGGTGGGTTTTTAGGAAAACCTCTTTGCCATTGTTTGTAACTAAAGAAGCACTTTCAGAGTTTGATAATGAAAAATAGTGTTGTCTCTGATTCCTTCCACATGTTGGCCAATAAAAGAATCTTTCTTTTATCTGAAAACATCCTGCAGATTCAAACATGTTTGTAAGAACAGTTTTTAATGAATTCAATAATTTTTGGAGCCAAAGAGTGTGCAGATATTTCCCCTTTTGTATAAATGCTGTGAATTTTTTCGAGCCAGCACATTTTTAACTGGAGGTGATTTTTTTTTTCTAAGAATGAAAATTGAGTCATTTCTTCTCCTGTTTGAATATTACGACTGTTTTTCACTATCATGGCTAGTTTTAAAGTGCAGAGCCAGAAGATCTCCAGCCTCATTAGAGACACTGAAATGTCAGTCAGCGTCTACACACGCACACGCACACACACACACACACACACACACACACACACACACACACACACGCCCTCTCCTTTTGCATCTCTCTTCCCCCCCGTTCCTCTGGCAAAATCCAGGCAGAATTATTAATACATGACATGAAAATGTAAAAACCAGCCCCCGGTGGCGACAGTGAACCGAAAATGGTGTATTAAAGGAAAGGGGAAGTGACAGCAGAGGAAAATGAGAAACAGAGGGGAGGGGTGGGGATCAATGCGTAGAAAGGGGATTATATATCAGTCGGGTGTGATGTCTGCCGTGTTGTTTTAACAGAAGTGTCGAGGTGGGCGAACATCTTAAAGAACAGGTATTAGAAACAGAGAAAGTGTGTGAACACTAAAGGAAATAAATGTGGTCGTGTAGAAAGAAAAAAACGAGAGAGAGACACACGCGAGGCAGATTTTGGTAAAGATAAAGGAGAAAAATAAGGGGAAGAACAAGAAGAACACTCCGGTGTACTCACTGGACGATAGTGGAGATGTGCAGGCGTCGGATGCCTGGTGTGGGAAACTGACGCGAGTTTATGTAGGAAACTTTCCTCACAGCGGCGTTCATGTTCTCCAAGTCCTCGCCCTCCATTACCAGGATGGATTGAGCTGGGTTAAAGTGGAACTAGGGAGAGAGAAAACACAGATGTTAGACGGAGAGCAAGAACTGACACGGCAGATGATAAAATGTCTGCTGTGGGAACAGTGCCATTTAAAACTGAAATCAGTCAGCTCTAATTGAGATGCTGTAGATTAGTCTGTGCATACGAAAGCTGACAGAGTGAAAGCGTGGAGGGCATGGACAGATTAACCTGCTGCACGAGAAGGGGGGCAGGGGTACAGATTCCACTCTCGGTGCAAAATTTACCATTTAAATACCGCATGGCTCACGATTTGCTGTGTGGTAATGTGATTAAACTCCAACGATTTCAAGTCGTGGCCTTTAAGATCAAAATGGAATCTGTACTGAATATATCAGGGGTGGGTGCGGCTTCGAAGGAAGAACAGCTTATCCAATAATCAGAGATGCTTTATTCAATATCCAGCTCATCAAGTCTGCATGTCTGTCCAAGATATGACCTATAAACATGTCGCCATGTGTCATCTCTGTTTATTATATGTGTCGGTGGCTTTGACAAGGTGAATGTGGCTTATACTGAGAGCAGAAAAGTTATTTCTTTCACTGATCCCATTCAGGGTCACAATTCAAATTAATAATTCAAACTCCTCAGTGTCCCTGGGTAAACTGGAGGAGGTGGCTGAGGAGAGGGGGGTCTGGATTTCTCTGCTTAGGCTCCTGTGCCTGAAACCCGGCCCTGGGTAACCAGAAGATGTATGAAGTGATATAACTGTTCTTCACTGACTTTGCTAACTTTTTGGTGCTGAACTTTTAGTGTATAGTGTTTGATATTTGTGATGCAACAAGAGGCAAGGGTGCTTTTAATCCCATGGTAGCATTGTCATGCTGTTAATAAAGCCTTGCTTTATAATTAAGTTTAACAAACTTAAAAAATGAGTATAAAGCATCTTTAATATGGCATATATAAAATTTAATAGCAAAAAAGTTAACCCCTAGCCTCCTGGTAGAATAAATGTGAAAATCCTTGAGGTCAACAACACTGACATTCGAACTCATCTGAGATTTTTAGTAGATGCACCTATGGTATGAAATTTCAAAATCCTACGTCACCTCCTTCTCGAGTTATCATATTCACAAACTTGGGGGTCCACGCTGCCCGCCTGCCCGGCGGGTTGACAGCAATACTCCATCAGCCTGAGGGGTAAGAGCTGAATAATTTCAGCAGTGGTCCTGCAAATGATAAAAGGTCACTACCTTTCTGCTTGTTTCCAGGTAATCTCTGTGTTCTACAGGTCTCACTGTGCAGTGGTGCACACATTAGTTTGAAGAGACTCGCAACTTTTGAATCAGGTAATCCATCAAAGTGAACATCACGGCTGCGCTGCTTTACCATGCAACGGCATAAAACAAACACATCCAGTGTTCACTGTGATGGATCACCTGTTTCAAGGTAGTTTCAGGCTTCTGCTTCCATACTGTACTGGAATAAATGAAAACCTGGCATAACTAAACATGGCAGTATGATAATAATGGGAATATGCATGTACCTATGTATCCTAAACATAGAGACACATGGTAGAGCTGGTTTCACTGAGCTGTGTGCTCTCCTGCAGAGTTTGATGGTAGCGATTTGAAGCCGTCTTACTTCAAAAAGGGTTCAGTGTTCTTCTGCCAGAACTGCAATGAGTAGTTCCCATTTTCTAAAACTGGGTATCAGCACCAGGATGAAGTTACTCTCCTCTTTGTGGTGCTCTCTATACAGTCGCTGTGCCCTGTCATTTTCCCCATTCACATTTCTTTCTGTCTCCTCTCATCTTCTGTTCTCTGTCACTATACTTTGTGTCTACCTGCCTCTCTGCCTGTTATTCTCCTCTGATTGTGCGGTGCCAGCTGTCCACCTGCCTGGCTAAGCTTCCTGTGGACTTCCAGGGGCCGGATGAGTGTGTGGCTAAGAAGAAAATTAAATGGCTCTCAAAAGATAAACTGCACTGGCCCTAGAGAGGCTCTCCTCTTCTCTCTCATATCCTCCACCTCATCCCACCATGGCTTTTCAAAAGGCTGGCAAGCATCTCTTTGCTGCGCCACAGCACAAGGTTCTCTATAGAAGGATCTGGAGTTTGATGGAGAGGGAAAAGCTGAAGAGGGAAAAAGCATAAAGGAGCTGAGAGTGGAAGGGTGCTTTGAGTCCACACAAACCACCATCTATCTTGTATGCCCTCTATCTTGCACAGTGCAGGGAGATCAATTAGCTGAGCCAGTGAAAAAGGGGAAGAAGAAGAAGAAGAAGAAGGTAGTTGAAGATTTTCAAGAAAGCCAGGTTTGGTTGCCATTACGTTTATTGACCTTGATAGAAATGAAGTAAGAAGATGTATCACGAGGTGTACATTTGGGACTTCATATTGAATTAGCATATTTTGTTCTGAATATTTACATTTGATTACTTTTAATACGGCAACTTGTTAGCCAACAACTGCTAATATATACGCAACACTTTGGTTGTGGCATTACGCTATATTGACAAACGTACTGGGTCACATACACATAACACCTACGGGACTGGGGGTGTGCAAAGCAGCTGGTATTTGTATTTGTATTTGTTGAGGGGGGAAAAGTATTTGTATTTGTATTCAAGTAAAATTCAAAATAGGTGTAACA
>VOQK01031403.1:44411-56166 GCA_015052645.1 Benitochromis conjunctus
GTGACTATGAATTACCGGCTGGCAAAAGTGACTAATTAGAGTAGCAATTATACAGCCGCTCCCGGCAGAGACTGGGAGTCAACAGCCAAATGACCTCTCCAAGAGCTCATAATGGGTCGCCCACATAAATAGACACACATACACATGCGCACACAAGCTCACAATAATAACCACCAGGTTGTTAGGCTACGTGGCCATTTCGGTAAGACTGATCACGGTGATCATGTCAATGTCATGCTGGATTTATATTTGCAGAGGTGCAAAATAAAAACAGAGGGGCTTCTTTGTACTTAAGTGGTTTACAGGTAACGTATACAGTATGCGTACAGTATGCAGTGTGGTCTGCTGGTTGGACTAAGACAAAACTAATTTTGTCCCAGCATGCATCAGCTGATGGATCGGCTGCTGCATGCACATCTGAAGGGCCATCCCATATAGGCGCTGACTTTTAATCTGGTTTCGGTTGCAAGCCACTTTGCAACCTAGTGCAGCACCAGCGGTGCCTTTAATGGTGTGTCTGATGAAGTCTGATGTTTTTCTTTCTTTTTCAGCAAGATTATTTTAAATACTGCACTCTTTTGGAAAGGTTACTGGAAATGCCAATTTGTGTGGTTTTTTTTTCATTAAAGAAAAAAGCTTTTAGAATAATGGAAGAAAAAAAAAAACCTCTCTGAGGTACCACAGGAAATCAAAACACTTTGGTACATTGTCATAACCAAGCCATCTAGCCATCAACTTGTTTTATCAGCCTAAATTTAACATTAAATACTCAATTTTCCTGCTTTTTGCCATATCTTCAGATTTAATTAACATTGCACCAGCCACGTCTGTTCTCTCAATACAAGGCACGCCTGACAGAACACGATTTTCACAGCGGTGGTTCCCTTCAAAGACAAGTGTTCCTGACATTTAAGTGGCTTAGGAGGAAAACGCTGGGCTTTATCTTTTTGGATTTTATACACTGCCTTTGCTGAAAGTTTTAAAATACGAGGTAACGTTAGGTACAGATGCTCGTCTTCGTGCCCACATTCTAATTACATTTTTGTACTTCAGGAGCTTTTTGTGGCTACTAATTATGATTACTTTAGCCCTGCCAGTGTGGCTCATTTTGCCGTGAGTCATGAGAATAATTTTCTGCACCACTCTCCTAACAGATCTGTGATTTTAAGTTGTTCATTTAAAGATAGAGGGAGAGAAATTAAGCACAGGGTGATACTGGAAATAAGTTGTCAGTGGTTATCTGTATAGCCTGCAACATGACTGCGATGCACTGATCACTGCACTGAGTTGTACATGCTCTGTTTTTCTTAGATTCAGTGACTACGACCTTAAGGTAGGGTGACCAAATTTAAACCTAAATGCAGGAGAAGGAATATCATCATGTGGGACAATATTTCATGCTTGATAAGGGTTTACAACTGATTCATGTACTTTTAAGGGTATCACTGTAAATACATGTAAATAATGATGTAAGACTCTTTGCAGCCCCTCGAGGGTTAAGCCAGTCTGAGAGTGTTAGGTATTTAGATGCTTAGATGCTTGTGGCAACTGTGAACAGACAAACACAGATCGAGAGGGTTCCCAATTCCCCGAATGACTCAATATGATTGTCAGTGGCTCAGGGGTGCTGTTAATTTGTGGGATGGCTGTTAATTATCTATCAGAGGTGCTCCTTATTAGCTTACATGTTTCCTTAATAATTCTTTATGAATAGAACAAGTCTATTTCAAAGCAGGAAACAAGACAGGGGAAATGAGGAGAGAAGTACTGAGCTAATCAGATGGGAATAATAACAAAGGAAAAAACAGGGTAAGCAGAGAATGTTTCCAGTGGGAGGACATTTCAGCCTGTCGTACAATCGAAAGGAAAACAAAAGGAGGCTGAATCACTGCAGAGTGGTTTAAATACCTGCATCAAACGAGAGCGTTTGAGTTCTTTCCCACCACTGTGCACATCTACTCTCCACTTATACACTGCCCATTTGAATGTGCCTGTGAGAAGATTAAGAATCACTTAAAATAGATGTGTGTGAGACAGACGAATTAAGGCAAGACACTCCTCGCAAAGTGTGCGTTTCTCTTCATATGCCCGACAGTCTAAACGCCACAACGTGAGTCAGTCAGCACGCACACTGTCCTCTTCTTTTGACTTCCTAGTTGTCTAAAAACACACTGCACAAAAGCATCATTTCTTAGTGCTAGTTTTAGAAACACTTTGGCCCACATACGATTTTCTGGTTCTCAGAGTCCCAGAAGCACTTTGCTTTGGGTCTCTTAGCAAACAGAGAATACTCAGTTGCAGAAAGCGGGTTTTACCTTATTTCACCCCAGTGGATCCCCGGTAGGATACTGGGGCATCTCTGCAGATGAACAACAAAATCTTAGCTGTGCTGCAGCATCAGCTGTGAATCACCACTACCTGTACTGGTATCCAGAATTAGAGAAGTGATATAGACAAATGCAAACAGACTATATTTAGCATTGGCTCTGATGGAGATGGATTGTATTCTCATATCACCGTTATAGATGATATGAAGTTGAGCGAGTGTCTACCCTTACAGTATCCCCCCCTCTGTTTTATCATCTTCTACTTTTATTCTTCAGTCTGTGTGATATGCAAACACACAGCGACACTTAAGCCTGTTGCTACAGTACTTCGAATTGAAATCAGACGGAAAGTCTCTGATCTAAGTTTGGAACAGGACCAGATAGAAACGCAAGAAAGTCTAAAATTGTCAGCAGGGACTCGTGTACAGTATGTGCTTGGATTTAAATGGGATTTGTTAAGGAGGCGAGCTGGGGCCCCCTGTGGGTAGAGAGCCATTCATATTAATCACTCCTTTAGGCTACATTTATAGCAAAACAATTTGAAGTCATGGGTATGTTTGGATTCAGTGCAGACTGCATCAGATGCTACTTAATTACATTAATCACATTAGTTCAGTAATATAAAGTTCATATATTCAATTCAATCTATTTGTATGATACCAGTTCACAGCAAAAGCTATCTCTGACTATCATAAGGTAATATGGCATTACAATCAAATCCCTAAATCATAGTCCACTATGATTAAACCATTGGAGATCAGAACTGCCTTTGTAACAGGAAGAGACCTCTGACAACGCCTGGCTCAGGGAGGGGCATCATGTATAAATCTATATTCATCCTCCTAACTTATCAGACAGAGTGATCTTTAACAGAGTTAGGCTGTTCTTCATTTTCCCCGGTGTTTTCTAATTTTGATGGTAAAACAGTGATGCATGCAAGGGACAGCAAATGCACAGCTGTTTCCTGTACGGTCTAAATTCAAGATCAATGCATGCATTATACCATATTTGTTGTTTGGTGAACATAGTGAGTCACCATCTCCCAGAGTCGCTTGATGACTACTGCACATGTATATATATATATATGCTGCAGTGAATATAGTTGAAAACGAGCAGTCATCAATGGCATTAGATATGACACTGATCAAGTCAATGAAAGGCATGAAAGGAGGAGCTGCAGTGCAGGTGGGATGTTAAGCAGCTTGCAGATAAACAGCAAGTCCGGAGAAGCTAAAGCAGCTTAAAAAGGTGTGCCCTATAGGAGATAGCCAGTGGACTGTGTACAAGGGTATCTGCAGAGCCTGGTGTAATGCTATGCTCAATTAGTGGATACTGCCATGGAGGAGAAAACAGTGTGAGTGAAATGTGGATGTCTAGGCGAGGGAGAAGAACTGGGTAACATGGAGCGGAGGAAAGGAGACTCTGAAGCAACAGCAGCTTCAGCAAGAGGAGGGAAAAAAAGAAAACATGTTCCCACAGGCTTAAACTGTCAGTACAAACCAGGCAGCAGTGCCACAGACCTTTCTCAGAGTTGTGGAGGGAGACGCACTCGGGGGGAGGGGGCACACTACATCCATCACACGCCTCCTCCTGATTATCTAAACCCTGATAACACCTACACGGCAGATACTCCTACGCTAAATTTACCAGCTTTCTACCAGGCTCACTTACTCCTCTGCCTCTGTCCTTATCGCTTCTTCAATTCATCTCTTTTTCACATCCCTTTCTCCTACCACACTTAAGGTCAGGGTGGGATGTGCACAATAAATCTTCACTGCGGGTTCTGACAGCCACCCTCAATCCAGGAAGTGCTTTAGCCAGTCGGAGGCAAGGGACGCAGCGCACATAAACTTTCCCTCTTAAAAACTATTTGGGTAGGCAGAAAGTCTGGGTGGAGAGTTTACTGAGAGTCATTTGGCAAGAAAGTAAGACAAATTGGTGGGAAAAAAACAAAGAAAGTGAGAGGAAGGAAAGGGCGAAGGGTAAAGGGAGAGATTCGCAGCAGTAGGAGTGGATACAGGGAACCCGTGTTTCGCAGATTAATATGATGAATGGCACAGACCAACCACTTTTACTGTGCTATTATTTTCTTTTATTTGGCCTTTGTGCTCCCTTTTACCTCAAAATGACATCAAAGGTCTCCAGTTTCTCTGACACTCAAACGCCTATTCACAGAGCGAGTACATAAAAATGTCACATAAAGTATACAAAGGCCTACAGACTTCTCAGTGCTGCTTCTCATACAAGGACACATACGATTTTATGATTTGCACATCTATCTTACCTTCCTCCTACCTTTACGTGTCACAGACCCAAAGGATTAATGTGTTACAAAGTACAGCAACACATCATCTTAATTTCACTAGTCCGTACTGACTAATGTAAGTAACCTAAAAACAGTGACGACACTATAGTGACAAATGTGTGACTTTTGTTTTCTTGGTCAAATATATATGTGCATATGGAAAATAGTTTGATTTTTATTTGCAGGTCATGCACCAGAAACTGTTTAATAAATTACATCTTTCTGGCACAGTGTTGAGAGACATGACAGACAGTGAAATGATCAAAACTACCAGTGGAAATATTGTTCTTGATTGCATTGTTTTTGTGCACAGCTAGAAGTCTTGGTCTGCTGTCTCTTTTGATAATTTTGGCCAAATTCCTCCATTTTTTTTATCATGACAACAAAACTTTTCCCCAAGTGTGTTTTGTTTTTATCCTTGTGATCAGCTACAGGCTTTAGCAAAACTGGATTTAAAATGGGCAAGAAAGCAAAGATTGTTAGACTTGTAGCATTGTATACGGCTCAAAAAAAGCACAGTACAGTATGTAGAGTATAGCACTAAGTCAATTAAGCTTCTGGGATTTTGATCTGTCCAGTTAAATAGCAGAGGGGGTTCTTAATCAGTTTCAGCTGCTTTGGTGTTAATGAAATGAACAACAGGTGAACTAGAGGGGCAACAGTGAAACCAACCCCAGAACATGAATGGTTTTACAGGTGGAGGACACTGACATTTTTCCCTCCTCATCTTTTCTGGCTATTGTCGGTGCCATGGTAACATGAGGCGATACGTGGACCCTACAGATGTCGCACAGCTAACATTCAAATGTTCAAATAAACCTCTATTTAATGATGTCTGATTTTACTAGAACAGAATATATTTAAGTAAAGTTTCAGGAAGAAGACTTGGACTACTTCACTGACTTGAACTTTTGGCAAATAATTTCATAATTGATATATCTCAGTTGAACTGAAACATGTCCCGGACTCATGAAAAAGGACTTGAGGTCAGATTTAAGAGAAGATTTAAAGCTTTTCTGGATGTGAGCTTCTGCTGGACCAGTCGCTTTTAAAAAAAAAGTCTTAAAGGACTTAAGAAGAATCAATTTTCTTGTTAAGAATTTCACACTTGATTCAAACCTGCCAGTGACTGCAAGGGACCTGACATTAACTTATCTCTAATGAAACCACAGATAAGGAATCTCTAGCAGTATCACCTTGCATATGTACACGTGCACAGAGGTAGTGTGACTGTGTGTGTGTGTGTGTGGGTAAGTGAGATAAAAGCCATTGCTTCTTCATTCTGTCATTTAGTGGCCTCTCCAGCACCATTTCAACCTATCTAATACCTACAACACTTACCCCTCTCATAAAGGCGAGGCGATATTACCCAAGGATGCCGGGTAGGGAAAGAAATAAAAATGATGGAAAACTACATGGATGTGGCTTTTGAAAAGTGCGTTTGTAATAAAGGCTGATTTCATTTGTGAAGCAGACCGTGGTAGTGCAGGTTGAGAGACGCCTCGGCAAAATATGATAATGTCGTCGGTGATGAATGAGTGATATCATACTGAGAGGACTGCAACGGCAAAACCTGCCTGTTCCAATTTCACTTATTAAGTTATTAGTTTGAATATTTTGTCTCCTCGCACGCTGTGCCACTGCATCGATCTCACGCCTGTCCATCATGTTGTGTGTGCGCATGTGTGCGTGAGGTATCAGAGTAATACCTGTTGTTTAATGTCCATTTCTTCCAGCTTCTCCCTCCAGCGTGTTCTAAATATTTGCATGTCTGTTGCAGTGGGAGGTAAATTCGGACATTTTTTCCGTCGCTGCCTCTATCTCCTCCTATCTTCTTTTAACCTGTTTTTCTCTTTCGATCTTTGTCCCCTGAGGTGTTTCTCTAGCTGTGCTACCTTTTCTATCCATTTTATCGTTCCTTATTCTTCCCCTGTCCTCTGTCTCTACCCCTTCATCTTTGCGCCGCTATTGATTCATCCTGTCAATAAGATCCTCCACCTGAATACAAACAAGTCCATCTGCATGACTGCCAATCAATATCAAAAATCCAGGAGCAGCTTTTCTGCTGTTTGGAAGTAAATCCATCGCTTTAATGTGAGTGTGTGCTGTGTGAGGAGCAAACAGTGGAGGCTGCTGTGACAACTGTATTTCAGAGGGATTTTTTTTTTTAATACAGAAGAATTGCATGCTTCAGTTGATGCATTTTTACAGGTAGAGTGGCATGGCACATCGCGTGTAACGGCCGATGTAAGCCTCCCCACCGCCACCGTCTTACCTCTCTAGGTGCAGCCAGACACCGGTCACAGTATTTGTGAGTAAAGCTGTGAGATCTTAGCCCTGAGCTTGGTAAACAGTGAGATTTTAGTCCTGACCCCAGAGCAAGATGACGCTCCATACACACATAAAAACATTTGTTAGGAGTGGAGAGGGTGTGCGTGTGGGCTACTGTGCAGGTATTGAGTCTCAGGTGAACAGACAAAACAAGAATCAGGTTTGAAAGTGTATGAGGCTGTATGGGTTTGAGGTAGTAGGACTATGTGTGTGTGTGTGTGTCCATCAAGCTCTTCGGAGCCCACTGGTGCAGCAGAGCTCTAAATTTAGCGGGCTCTTTAGTAGGAGTCATCTATCATTCAACATGACCCCTCCCATGAGGAGAGAGATGCTGGCTGCTTGTGAGTGTATGTATGTCTCCCAGAAAGAAGGTAAAAAAGCAGCACAGCCAAGGTAAGAGACAGACAGCTGTTAAATGTTTTTGTTCCCTGCCCTGTTTTTGGTTATTGGAAGACCACATTATATGTGTATGTCAGCTCATAAATACAATAAAGGCAGAAAATTTAACAACAACAAAAAAATCTTTGTTCTTCATTAAGTGGGACACTCCATGAGCTCGATGTTTAAGGATTAAAAAAAAAAAAATCATAACAGACAAGTAAAGATTTTTGGCTAATGCAATTTATTTTAAAAGTTTAAAATGTAGTATTACTGTAAATTATTGAGCTTAATGGCTAAAATTTTTAAAAATGCACCATGCCTCTTATTTCACTCATCTATTAGATCTCAGCTCGTGGAACAAAATTGCACCACCCTCATTTGCACATTAATTTGGTGCAGAATAAGAGGCAGCTGCACGCACTGCACTTTGAGCCTGTAGTAAGTGGTTTATGCGCCTCATAGCAGGTCTACTCCTGAGAGGACAGCCGCACGTATGAATGATGCGTGTTTTCTCTCGCTCAGAATCTCCTTTCTGAGTGAGACAGGTGTTCACCCTTTTCTTACAAGCAAGAACATTTTTTCCCCTCCTGATGTAAGAATGAAAACAACATAATTTCATAAACTCATCAGGTAGGGTGGTCCCAAAACAGCCCGCAGTTTACTAACAAGGAGTTTCTGATGACAGCAGTCAACGGCAGCACATCAGCAATTTGAAAATGCCAGATGCTCGGTATTCAAATTGTGCTCAGGAGAGGCTTGTTTTGACAATGAGCCTGGACCGGTTAGGAGGCAACTGTGGGGGATGATCACGCCAAGTGGTGAGCATCTTTTATTGCCATGACTGAGCATAAATTCAGAAATTGTTGATGTGCCACATGGATGTGAGTGCACACGCTGACAGTGGCCTGTTAGCTTTAGCGAGTTATACTTTCCCTGTGAAGACGGAGGAAAAGAGCATATGAGTCAATAAATAATAATGAACACCTGGTCCACAGGAAATGAGTCAGAGTGGATCAGTGAACTGGCCAGCCTTCTTTCTGATGCAATATTAAACCGTTGCGATAAAAGAAGATTTAGGCTTTTAAAACTCTTTGCACAGCAGTTAAGCCCTGGTTAAATCAGCGCACAGCTGCACTCACTGTTTACTAGCTGTTGATATAAACTCATGCTATAATGTTAAATTTTCTCATTAACTGCTTTGATTTATTTTCAGTGTTCCAATTACTCATCTTTCTTGGTTTAGGTACCATTTTTGTGCTTATTATACAGCATGAACTTTAAACAGTTGTATCTACTAATGCTCATCATGTGACTGGTTTTAGAATTTACTTTTGGCTGCACACGTGCAGCTGCCACAAATATCAATGTTTGTTTATAGTTGTAAAAAATAGCAACTACCTGATATGATTTTCTAAAATATTAGATAAAAAAATTATAAAAACATACATGAAAATACGGCATATACAGAAAAACAGTTTGTGCAATTCTAACAAGCTTGAAAGTCAATATTTGGTATGACCACCTTTATTCTCCAGCACAGTCTGAACTCTTAGGAAAACTCTCTGTTAATTTCTTTAAGCAGTCTTCAGGAATATGGCCTCAGTGCTCACATTAAACAAATATGTAGGACTGCTTTCTTCCATTTGTTTAATATCTCTAAAATTAGAACCATCCTGTCTCTTAGTGATGCTGAAAAACTAGTTCATGCATTTACTACTTTAGGCTGGACTATTATAATTCATTATTATCAGTCTGTCTTTAAAACTACTTGAAAAGCCTTCAGGTGATCTGGAATGTTGCAGTGGGAGTACGGACAGAGACTAAAAAGAGAGAGCTCCCATCTCTCCCATTTTGGCTTCTCTTCAATGACTACCTTTGAAATCCAGAATAAAATTTAAAACTCTTTTCTTTACATACAGGATCTTGAAGAATCAAGTCACATTTTTCTTAAAGTTCAAAGTTCCATATCATTTGAGCACTTCACTCTCAGGCTGCTTGTTTACTTGAGGTTGCTAGGATCTGTAAAAGTAGAATGGGACGCAGAGTCTACTTCAATGGAACCAGCTCCCAGTTTGGATTCAGGAGACAAACACCCTCTCTACTTTTAGGATTAGGCTTAAAACTTTCCTTTTTGATAAAGCTTATAGTTAGGACTGGATCAGGTGAACATGAATCCTCCCTGAGCTGCAATAGGTCTAGGCTGCCACATTACTCTGTGTTTAATAATCAGTTATTATTATTATTATTATTATTATTATTATTTCTCCCAGAGTGTGTCTTTTGTTCTGCCTTCCTCCCCTCACCCCCAACCAGTCACCACCCCTCCCTGGGTCTGGCTCTGACAGAGGATTAAAGGGTTAAAAGTTTTTTTTTGCTTTTCCTTCCCAATGTCACCCAAGAGGTCGGGGTTATCTGATTATTGAGGTTCTCTCTATTTTCTCTGTGTTATTGTAGGGTCGTTACCTTGCAAGGGCTTTGAGGCAATGTTGTGATTTGGTGCTATATAAATAAAACTGAATTGAATCAAATTAAACTGAATAGTTCTCCAGGCTTCTTGAGGGACATTCAAAGGTCTTCTTTGGATGTTGGCTGCCTTTTGTTCTGTTCTCTGTCACTATGACCCCACACTGCTTCAGTAATGTTGAGGTCTGGGGAGGTTAGTCACTGAAGTGCAGCTCTAAACCATGACACAGCCTCCGCTGTGTTTTAAAGATGGCTGTAGACCATCACAGTTGAACCTCTCTCCTAACCACTACATACTGATGAAGGTTTGAAGTAAAAAGGTCACATTTGGATTCACTCCCTGAGACCTGTTGCCACTGATTTCTGATGTAGTTCTTGTGTAATCTGGCATACCTCAGCCTTTCTCCATGTTTCTTTTTCTTAAGAAAGACTTCTTGACAGCAGAGACCACTTCTCATGAGGCTTCAGTGAACAGTAGATGAATCAACTGAAGGGTCAGACATATTTCTCCATTTCTTAAGGACATGACTTTCAGCTACTGTTTATCTACTCGAGATAGTTTTTTCTTTTGTCTTCCATTTTTTGTCCATTTTTCTCATATTTTTGAAGAACACACTCAACACTATGATGAGATTTGCCAAGTTTTCGGTTAACAGCTCTTTGGGAATCACCCCTGCTGCTTCAAAACCATGACTTTATGCCAGTCAAACTGTGTTATCTTTAGCATTCTTCGAAGATTCAACTAAAGAAATTGGAACAAACGGTGTGTTTTTATGACATACTGATACAATCTAAAATGGATTCCCTGCCAAGTTTTCTTTTATGTGTAAATACAAAACTGGATCATCTCTTGAGTTATAATGATTTATAGGTCAGTGTTAGGTGGCTTAACAAAAAAACAAAAATCCTCTGAAAATGGTTGAGAAAGGAAAACTTTGCAGACCTCTTAAAGAAAGCACACAAAAGTGTGGCTACTACTGATTTTGGGTTGTGTTGTATCTATTCATTTCTGCTCTGTCCACTCTGCTGCTGTAACAACATGAATTTCCCAACTATGGCAACAATAGAGGCTGTCTTATCTTATTTTATCTTAAAAGCTTGGAAATCCATGATCCATAATTAGATTATGGTAGCCTTCGGAATTGCATGGGTTTTTCAAAATAGCACTGAAAGAACCAGAAACGTTTTTATTAACAATCAAACAGTGAAGCAGCTACAGCACATTATCTTAAGGATCCTCTTTTCATTATTTTGAGTCCTTATAGGTAATTATGTTCAGAATATGTTTAGAATTGGTCACAATTATGTTGAAAAAAATAATAATAATACATTTGTTAGAGAGACACTGACACCATTATAACATTCAGCTTATTCAGTCCTGTTAGAGGAAAGTTGAGTTCTATCAGTGCTTTCTGAATTTGAATACATGTACTGAATTTTTAAAATATGGAAAAAAACTTGAATAAGTTATGTTTCTGTTTGCTCTATGTGTACACAACCACAGGAAATGGAGAATTACAATCATTTTCTGGATGAAATTAAGTCATGAGGTAGGCCCCTGGCAAAAAACGTGCTCCACAGCACAAAATGACCTCCTCGTCCTTTTTTCTCTACGTACTTTAAATGCACTGAACACACGATCATTTACTGAAATGCACAATGCAAAACTAAAAACAACAAACGTTTAAAGTGCAAACTGCATTTGAGGTCAGGACCCTTAACATGGACTCTCAAGATCTGGCAATGATGCAGCTGTTGCCTTAAGGCTCGAATCATTCAATTTTTAAATTTGCTGTTATGCTCAGCTGAAAACTAAAACACAGCTTTTGTAGCTTTAAATTTTAACGTTTTTTTTGTGGAAGAAGCAAAACTAATGAGGATAACATCTGCTGCAGAACACATGTTTTAGTAAAGCCTCTCAACAATGGCTTATTTACACTATTTAAAT
>VOQK01031405.1:0-16415 GCA_015052645.1 Benitochromis conjunctus
CCATTCATTTTTGATGGTTAGGGTTAGGGTAAGCGGCTAGGAAAAGCATTATGTCAATGGGATGTCCCCACGGGGATAGATGTACACGACTGTGTGTGTGTGTGTGTGTGTGTGTGTGTGTGTGTGTGGGGACGGGTATATACATCTTCGTGGGGACCAAAAATTGGAAGTTTACTATTCTTGTGGGGGCCGACAGCCCTCGTGGGGACCAAAACCCCGGTCCCCATGGGGTAGAAGCCATTTTTGAGACTGAAAACGTGGTTTTAGTGTCAGGGTTACAATTAAGTTATGGTTAGGTTTAGGGTAAGGGTCAGGGTTAGCCATTTAGTTTTGATGGTTAGGGTTAGGTTAAGCGGCTAGGAAAAGCATTATGTCAATGAGATGTCCCCACAAGGATATAAATACACACACGTGTGTGTGTGTGCAGGGATTATCTTGGGAATTCCTGCATGCGTGCATCTTAACAATAACGTATTTCTCTCAGCATCTTACTGATCTGACTCACATTGAGATCTACGCCATCTAGCTTATCATAAGAAAGGAGCTAATGTATCTTCAGGCAAACTTTGACAATAACAAAGGAAGTAATCAACATTATAAACAGTGTCTGCTTGTGAAGAGGTCTGTCTCTTTTTCTAGATTAGCACCCGTATTGAAAAGGCAAAGATTATGGAGATTAATTACATGAGGGTAACAGCCGCCTATGTGCTGTTGTCTGAGAGCCAAAAGTAGATTTGTTTGGCTCATACATCATCATATACTATTCACCACAGCCTCGCATAATCGCTTTTCATCTTCTTCGTTTCACCACTGGAAGTTACTTTCTTGGCCGTTCTGCTGTAATTCACTGCAGAAGACAGCACCTGGCCCATTCTGTTAGCTGTTAAATCACAAGTAACAACAGCGTACTGAGCATTTACACAAACAGGTTTGCTGCATTTTGGGAACCTGACATTATGCAGAGTGTGCACTTCCTTTTTACTGAATAATTGGTCAATTATTTGCTGCATGGTTCAAGAATGATAAATATGCTTTTTTTCTATAACAGCAGAAAATTAGACCACAGCGCGCAAACTGAGACACTAACAACTAAAGCATAAAATCAGGACAAATGTGTTGACCGCATCCATTGAATTATACTTAAGTACTGGAACATGTATGAAAGCATAATTACTGTCTCATTAGCATTCAAGATTGGAAGTCAAATTATGAGGATAAATGTGGGATTAGATGTAGCTAATGAGTTGGTATTAAATATGTTTACACGAAAAGCGAGCCTCTACATCATGGATAAATGTTCCACACAGTATTAGGCAGTGGCTCGTTTGCTGAGCTCCAGCTTCAATGCAAGAGGACTGTGGGGATTTGGTCAAGCAAGTAATTGGACAAAACAACAACGGAAAAATTGATCACAGCTGTTATAATTAGGAGAAATATGGGACAATCAATTTTTTTCATATTTCAGACGCAATGCCAAGTTACCCAGAATAACTGCATTCCAATATGGTGAAGGGTAATAGTTATAGTCTGATCCTCTTGTGCTTTAAATAATTCTGCAATATGTTAGGATAATGAACCTTGAGACTCAGATCTCAATCACGCTGAGAGTTTTGCATAACATCAAGAATGTACAAATGCGACTTAAAATGAAATGCTTTTGTAAGACTACATGAAAGTTATTGGAGTAGCAGGCTGAATGTTAAATTTGTTTTAATAAAAAAGCAAAACTAACAACAGGAAAAAAGACCGAACGAAACAAAAACCTCCCCGGTGATATAATTCAGACACATACTCATATTCATTCTTTGGTTCTATCCCATCAGTATCTCAAAATACAACTGCCTGTATTTGTGGCACAAATATGGCTGAATTGCTTACAATATTTAATAAAAAAGTTGCTAAACAAACGGTTCTGATTATTAGCGAGAAGGCGGAAATATGGCTATGGCCAGATTTTGGCAGTCTTTCGTGTGCTGCTCATTTAAACGCGTTACTTATTTTAAAAACATAGATGTGCAACAGCAGGCTACACTGGGATCTGACATCATCATGCACAGCTAATTTCTTTTGGTCTCACGTTCTGTGTTAATGTTATCTTGTGATCATGACCAGCTATACGCTTGTGTGAATTGAGAAGAGTCACCGGCTACAGCTGATGCCCTATTCAAGCCTTTAGCTCAGTCCACATCCCAAATAATCAAAACAAATGTGAAATGTGCATAGACCCTGTTCTGCTTACATCACTTCAAAGACTCCATTTCATTTGGGAGACCAGTTTGCTCTGTTCTTCAAAGCCACATGACAATTTGATAAGAATAGATGTCCTCAGTCGTACGAGGTGCCTGCATACTCTTGACTAACTAGGGAATGTGTATGTCAGCCATGGAAACCTTGATTGACACCTCTCTGGCTGAAGGAATAAAATAGGAGGGCAAAAGTTTCACTTGAGGTGAATGAGAACTTCTATTGGAGGGCTCAGAGGAATTTAACCAGATAATTTGACCTAAAGGAATCACAAAAGCGGCACAAACAAGAGAGAAGCGGTGGCGTCAGACAAAGTAAACAGATAAACAGTTCTCCTAAAGGAAATTCATTCTTTTTAATATGCTTCTAGTACATCCCACCAGTAATAGTGAAAAAAAGGAAACCGAAATTAACCACAATAGAAAAATTCTAAGGTAACAAAGCTTAACCTTCACAGAAAAAGCCCTCTTAAAAAAACCAAAAATAATCCAAGGATAGTTTCAAATGAAGAAAAATACAAGTATGAGAATTGGAGTAAAAAAATCTAATTCCAAAAGCAAAATGTTAATTATATTGAACCTTTCTATGTCCACGGTGTTAATGATCTTATTATAATTTGTATCTGAATAATTCAAGATGCACACTACACACTCGTCTGGTGCTAACTTATCAATCGTAAAGTTTCTCTTTAGCAGAACCTGACATATATTCTTATTTTAAACCCTAATGGGGGAGCACAATTTTCAAAATGGACCTTTTACTGTATTAAATAAGACTCTGAACTAGTGGTTGAGATCATAAACTCGCCAAGGTTGTGGATAAAGCAATCCCAAAGGCTATTTTCCTATGTGCAGTTTAGGGCACTTCTGCTTCGGCTTCAGTTTTCTTCCTTTGAAGCTATTACATTTATGTACAGTTTATGCTAAAGAGGTGCATTTAAGTGCATTTAAAGGTTTCTTCGCTCTTACAGCAAATATAAAGAGGACAGGATGAAAAAAACCCAAATAAACAAACAAAAGAACAACAAGTCAGAACCAGCTGGGTCTAATCTGACATCACGTTTTGTTTGGGTATCAACCAAAATCATCATAACAGCAATTTTTCGAAGATGTAAAAGGACGGACGCTGCTCCTTCTGAGCGACCTGAAGACTGCAGCAGCTGTGACTCCATTTCAGGTAACGTAAGCTCATTGGACATCCTGCAGTTCGTGTCATATCACAGGCCTTTGTGTAATATCTTTTTTTCCCCCTCATTCATAATTATTTGGCAGCAGCGGCAGGAAATGTAACACCTGGCTTCTAATACGGCTGCTAATAAACCTATTTGTGAATTATTCCCTCCTGGCTGAAGTGGTACCTCTCAAAAAGTAATGAGTCAGGGTAAGCTACAGGATCATAATAACGATCGTGCTATATTCTCTCCACTTGAAATCTTATTACTAATGCACAGATTGCGACTGGTTCCTCTTGTTTGAATGGAGCGGCCATGACTCACTGACACCATTTAGGTCTGTCTTAAATCTTGTTTTAACTAAATAAACATGCTCCAGATTAGGTTAGCTGTGACAACCTGTCCATCAAAGAACAGAAAAATGGGGATCAAACCAAAATGTCAGCAATGTAGTCCAACTATAACATTAATATGCATATGGAGAAAGTGTCTGATTAATGATAAAAATGGCTCCTGACCAAGTTGGAATTCAATGTATTCAATTTTATTTATATAGCGCCAAATCGCAACAACAGTCGCCTCAAGGCGCTTTGCATTGTAAGGTAGACCCTACAATAATACATACAGTGAAAAACCCAACAATCATATGACCCCCTATGAGCAAGCACTTTGGCGACAGTGGGAAGGAAAAACTCCCTTTTAACAGGAAGAAACCTCCGGCAGAACCAGGCTCAGGGAGGGGCGGCCATCTGCTGCGACCGGTTGGGGTGAAAGAAGGAAGACAGGATAAAAGACATGCTGTGGAAGAGAGCCAGGGATTAATAACAGGTATGGTTGAATCCAGGGAGATCTATTAACACATGGTGAATGAGAAAGGTGGAAGAAACCAATAACAATATTGGACGTGTCGGCCATATTATCATGACTCCTAGCTGTTGCTCTAAAAACACTAAGACATTTTTGCAGTAGGAAACAAACACATTACCTGCAACCCATATGTGTTGTAGGTAATGTGACTCACTAACAAATTCAATAACACTGACGCTGATGGTTTGCACAATTATATACTACTTCTGCACTGGAAAAAGAGAGCTTGCAGCGCTGATAATCTCAGCCTCAGCTATCTGATAGAATTATTCATCAAATAAAAAGTGCACTCTTCAGGCCCCAATTTGTTCGACAGTTCATTAAGTTCACATTATATAATCGTTAGCTTCAAAAATACATAAATATTTGTGATTTCTTCGGAATAATCTAGTAAAATTGGTGCTTTATGTGGTATTAGCACATCAAAGCGGGATGATTTGTTTTGTTAACTTTGGGAAGCTTCAGCTTTGTGATATCTCTTAAGAGGGAACTTTTATTGGCATTTAACTCTGAGTGATTACGTAAGATCTTTTGTGAGTGCAAGCACAGACGAGAGCTCAGCACTAAATGTCAAAACACATCACTTACGGACTAAAGAAGAGGTGCCGCATTGATTAACTGATAATATTCGTGTAACTGTGAGCAGCCGCGGCCGGCCTGTTTGATTTAAGTTTGTTCATTGGTCGAAACAATCGGGGACATTTTGATAGTGGGTTCGGGGTAATGTTGTGCGGCATTTTTCTGCAGTTGTGCTTTCTATGACGCTGAATAAAGAAGCCTGCTGAGAAATATCGCTTTCTGAGAGATGACGTACAACCACTATTAAAGACTCGCATTTCTTCTGCTTCTGAAAAATGTAGATTTCTAATGAGACAAAATAATTGACGACATAAAGACATTATAATTGGCATCAGCATTTTTTCCAAATACCCATTCGCTGTATTATTTTATAAAAACCATCATAAATGAATGTTCAAGTGAAACATAAATCCACATCTGTGTCTTTGCTCCATGAGATTTTTTCTATGTTTCTTAAATGACAGCATAAGTCCTGATCCAATATATCGGGGAAAATCAATGATTTCTGACGATGTACACCATATCTCAGAGTTTCCAGGGTTATTGAAGGAAGTGAAGAAAATAATCCCCATCACAACTGGCCCACATAAACCATTAAAAATATGGCTTTGATTGATATCTGTATTAATTAAAGAAGTTATTTGACAAGGAAGTTGGAAGACGGCGCTTTATCATGCACGTTCAATGAGTCACGGATTAAGTTGTGCTGCGGTGAGGATATCTGCCACGTGTCACAGTATTAAAGGGAAGAAAGGATAACGTCTCAGTCTTTGGTGATGAGATTTGTGCTTCCGAGTGAGAGAAATAGACCTGTTATGGACTTCGATTTCTCCTCGAGGAAACGACTGCAAGGATGCACAGCAGCCTCGCCGTTATAGAGCGCTCGTTGCCATCTGTTATGTAACACCATACATGCCAGCTGTCATATCAAGACAGATTATGCAGTTGTTAGCTGTGCTGCTGTTTGTATTAGCCGCTGTAACACTACATAGCTCCGTCTAACCTTTCTGCGTCTTCAAGGCTGCGTCAGAAGCTTTCGTTCTCATTTTAGGCAATTTACATGTATGACCAATTCTTGGACCTGGCACACACTTCAAAAAGACTATTAAAGTGTCAAATTAAAGCTTTTATTGGCTGGGATGTTGGCATTTTATAAATTATTGGTTATAAGAGAGCACAGTGGGATGTTTATACATCTTAAAAGCTTTGTGTTTTTCTCAGCCGGGTGTCACTGTCAGCACTGAGCAGCAAGACAAAACACAGTGTGACTGGAGAATGTGCAAGGTGAGACGTGATCTCTAAAGTGAATCAAATGGTTCAGACACTGGGTATTGACTGCCTTTGGAAGCTTAATAGGGGATTTAATAGGCCCAGACAGAGAAACAACTTACATTTTTCATGATGCTATTTCTCAGGGGTATTAATGTTTGGACAAGCTGACAAACCTAGAAGATATTTATAAACAGTGTGCTGTGGTTGCTACAATTCAGGTGTCTCAGAGGATCATTTCGGGATGGATTCTTACTTCTCGAGCAGAGGCCCGAAATGGATTTCTTCTCAAAATGAAACACAGACATACCAGCTTGGAGAAAATAGGCTTTACAGTACAGTTCCTCCAACAACGGTGTGGATTTAAAAAAAAAAAAAATCTTTGAGCATCATAAAAAAAATCCACACAGGCAGATCACAGGTTCAAAATAAGTCTCCTTACAGAAATAAGAATGCCAGAAAGAGAAGATGATGGATGGATGCAAGCAAAGATAGACAGGACATGCTAGTCCAGCAGCTGGGCAAGTGGCAAACCTGGCCCCTCTTTAAATTTGCTTTCACATGCTTCTTTTTTCTAGCACCAGCATAATGTTGCCTGGGCTTAAATACAAGTTTGTACACTATGAATCAGAAACCAAAGTTTTATATTCAGATTTCCAGCAGTAAGCGTTTGGAGAAACGAAATGAAAATGAGACTTTATGGGAGTTTTATTCAGGCCTCTTAAATATCGGTATTTTGGATAAACGTGTATTGTATATATAGGACGATCTCATCTTTAGCATCAGGTGCCGTGAGCAGCAACTGTGCAACGCCCAGAGACTAATTGCATCCATAGGTGAGTACGGTGCACAAGGGCACAATAACAGGCGAATCACCTCAGGTTTTAATTAAGTTTTTAATGGCGGGAGAAGCTGGAACCCCAAGAGAAAACCCACGCAAGCAACAGTGTTAACCACTGTGATTTACTGTAGCATTTCCCTGAAACCTCTACCTGCAACTTTAACCGACATGCAACAGGCCAGTAGCAGCCCATCTATGGTTAGGATTAGGATTGGGGTTTGATTAATGCCCACTGCTTCTTATAGACGTTACACCAGTTCAGAAGACTCAAACAGACAATCTTTCCCTTCTTCAGAAGCTTCATTTGGTTTGTAAGCTCTTCAACCCTAAACTCAGGTAACCTGCGACCTGGTGGATATCAACCCCGTACAGCAGGGGTCTCAAACTCGCGGCCCGGGGGCCACTTGCAGCCCACGTCACCCCTACTTGCAGCCCGTACATTGACGTGAAGAAATTTGATGTAATTTGACCCTTGAAGTTACTTTTTTTGTCAGGGAGGATTTGAGGGATTGGCTGTGTTAGTTCAGTGACAGAGTTAATTGTGAAGAAAACAATTTTCACTAGCAGTCAAAAACCAATGTGTACATTTTTGTTTGCATTTTTATTTTGTTAAATATGAACAAAATGATAGCAGAAGTGCTGCCACGTGTCTGGCCAGGAAGAGAGTACCAATTTATTCATTTGGTAGTTCAATGAAAGGCTTCAGTTAGTTAAGAGTGAGAAAAAACTGCATTCATGTGTGCAGTTTAGTTTTGTTATACAATATTTAAAATGGAAAAAAACAAACAAAACACTACATTTTTGGAAATATTTGTGGGTGTTTTCTTGTTTGTTGTTTTTGTACTACATGAACACTAAAGTGGCCCTCCAATGAGTTGACAGTGCCAGCAGTGGCCCACGGCTCGTTTAAGTTTGAGACCCCTGCTGTGCAGTGACGGCTGATTCAAGCCATCAAGAACTTACTGTTATAAGTTTTATAACAATAAAATTATTATAAGAGCAACACTTAAATTTACTCAGAGCATTATTAGTTATCAAATTAACCTCATATAAATAATAAAAAAAGATAAATATTGTTTTTGCGTAGCTAGAATTCATTTGCATATTTTGTAAAATGAAAATCTGTACTTGTCTTTAATACAATTTTCAGCTTTTATCCAAAGTATAATCCACATTACCGTCTTTTGATTCTGGTGTCACGCTTTAAGTCATTTTTAAGTAAATATTATTATTGCTGTATTTGTAGTATGAAACCCGCTGGGCTCATTTTGACCTAAATATAAAATAACTGAAATTAAAGAACAAATGGCCAGCTCAGAGACTTAATCTCTCCAACATGTCCTTCCCCTGAGCCTCCCTGCAGAAATGCCCGAAACGAGGCATCCAGGAGGCATCCTGTTCAGATGCCTGAACCATCTCAGCTGGGTCCATTTGATGAAGAGGAGTACTGGGTCTGCTCTGAGTCCCTCCAGAATGGCTGTCAAAACACACCAGTACAGCATCCACATTACAGCAGATGCTGCACTAATCTGTCTGTCAATCTCATGCTCCACTCTCCCCTTACTTTTGAACAAGACCCCAAGATACTTGAACTCCTCTACTTAGGGCAGCACCTCATTCCTGACCCGGAGTGGGCACTCCGCCCTCTTCTGGCTGAGAACCATACCCTCAGATCGGACATGCTAATTGTCATTCCTGATACATCACACTCAGCTGAAAACCGCCCCAGTGTGAGCTGGGGGTCACCAGTTGATGAAGCCAAGAGAACCACAAAATCTACAAAAAGCAAAGATGAGATCCCGAGACCACCAAACCCGACACCCTCCTCATGTTGGCTACACCTAGAAAGTCTGTCCATTAAAGTTGTGAGCAGAATCGTTGACAAAGGGCATTCCTGGTGGAGACCAACACCCACCAGGAATGAGTCTGATTCATTGCTTGCAACGTAAACCAAAGTCTCGCTACGATTGTACAGAAACAATAAAAAAACAACTAAAACTAAATGCACACTTCGAACACTGATAGCACTGACAGTTTCTCTCATGCGTTGCTCAGGGCATGCTGGCAAGTGACAGGAGGAACAAACACTTGCTACCTTCTTGTCAGAGCTCCAGGAGCAAAGGTAACCCCTTTTTCCAGCAGATTTTCCAGCCAAGCGTTGCGCAGTCACATCAGCAGGTGAAGTTTTTCTCGCTCCCAGGAGGGTCATTGCTGCTCGGGTTGAGGCCTGCAGTGTAGCAACATCAGATTTCTTTGTCATGTGTCTTGACCAGGGCACGGCTCAGCTGTCTCAGAGAGATCTGACAACATCACCAATGTTCGGAAAACTTCCAGCCTGGGAAGTTCCTTATCCAGGTGATAAACACAGCGATGTAGTCGCTCCTCTTTAAAATGACTGACAGAGTAACCATACCCACTTGGTACTGTATAATACGTTAATTTAGAACACATGGCAAACATTAACTCAATAAATAGCTCCATTTAATAAAACTGCATAGGCGAGTCACCTGGGACTCTAAAACATTTGTATTTTTTAAAAAGCACTAATGAAAGCAGAAACAATGACAATGTGACATCATTGGGAGCATTCACCACTTGAATGAAAGGTCCCTCCTGTGTCCAAGCTGACCCCAGTCACTAAAATAAGGGTCACAAGGTGAAAGACCCCAGAATCGATGTTTTGCATCAGCTTCTTAGTTACTACTGCTATTCTACACAGACACAATGTTCTCTGGAAGGAATAAAACTGTTTGGTTGAAGGATAGACTGTTTATTTCGTTTTTTCCTTGTGGTCTCATTTCTAGTTCAAATAGGAGGTGACTCATAAATGAAGTAAGGTCACACTCACTTCAGCAGCAGTCAGCAATATTTCTAAATCAAAACTGGTTGTCAGTTGACGGATTGTTCGATTGTAATGGTTGCCGTCAGTCATTCTGATCAATAAGCACAGCCCTGTGTAGGTTGCGCTGAGTCTTAGGATGATCATAGTAATTAAGAATAAAAGATGCTTCTTTACCAAACGTTTGCTCCTGATGTCGATTTTTCATTCATAAATATCTACAACCAAACAAAATATTTTAAACAAAGTCATATGCAGCGTGCACCCACAGTCTAGCTCAATAGCTAACACTCACATTTACATCAATATGGGGAGAAAAACAAATCCTTCGTCATTAGCTGTGCTTAAACATAATTTCTAGAAAACATGGTTGGATGTAGAGAAGATTTACTGAGTATTTGCATGTTTTGATTTCACCAGCCTTCAACAGAGAGTATTGCATTCTGGGTTGTTTATTGCTTAAAGTTAGTGGGCTAGACCTCTGATGTCTTTACGGCAGAAAAAAAGCATCGTGTCAAATATGAAATCTGAAAAATGTTGTCAGGAAAAAAAAAGACAGCTTTTAAAGCCTGTCGGGAGAATGTGTGTATCTGAAGCAAGTTTTCTTTCTAACAAGGGGAGATTTTAATAAAGGGGATTCCTCTTGTATCTGAGGGAAATTCAACGGATGAGGGTAAAGGTGTTTTCGATCCTGTAAAGTTTGTTGATTTCATAATTGTTTGGATTACAGGCCTTACCAAATGGCTGACTCCAGACGATTTGAGGCAGATCACTATGGTGTTGCAACTCTGTACTACTCTGGGCAGCTTGTTGGCGTTATAGTTAAAATAATATAGTTATCTGAAAATAAGGCAATCCATATATACTCATATGTTTGCAAACATGTTCACAGTACATGTTTTTGCATAATTCATGAGTGGTCCTCAGCTTTTCAGGTTGCAGCAATATACATAACACAATAATTCAATTGTAAAATATGTTTAATTTCAATATAATAAAACAATGGGCCACGTGATCGTTGGCTCCTGGATTCCATCTGGCCTTTGTTTGTGGAGTATACAATAATCATTTAAAACTTCCCTGTTGTGTCTTTCTTTTATATTAAAGTCAGTTTTAATATATGACACACTTTAGTATGTGGTGTATTAATAAAAGGGATAAATAATTATTCAAACACATCATTTGTTTTGTCAAAGAAATGACCAACTCTGGAATAAATCAAACGTGCTTCATATTGTTTGTGACAAATTGTGATGTGTATTTAACAGGTCTCCTGTGTTGATCACTGTCAGAATCACATTTTATTTAACACTGTAATACAACAAAATGAGACAAACATTTTCCAGTGATGTACACAGATTAACCAGGATCTTAAAAGGTTCACGTCAAAGAAAATGAAATGCATCCCGACGCAGTCTCAGCCATCCAGTGCACTCGCTCCTGCGGGAATGGATTTAGCTGGATTTTTAATTATCCGACTGTGATTGCTAAATTAGTTTTTTATGCCAAAACTAATAATAACAATAGACAGTGATGGATCTTTGGAGATTTGAATATGCTTATAAGGAGACAGATTGTTCTCTCTAGCCAAGCCGTCAGAGATTATCGCCCCCACTTAGAGGGCTACAAGCAAATATAAACACTTGTAAGACAATTCAATGACACAATCAAACCCAGGTCTTAATTATTATTCTTGATCTCATAAGTTTAAGTATTACATTTATTAACATCATTGATAGCCTTTGGTTCAAACTGTAGTTGAAATGTTTCCATCGTGTTTCCACTATGTTTAATCTCAAAATCAGAAGAAAAATAGCTTTTGTAATAACTCGGCTGTGTACTCACACATCAAGTAAATATGCTGACATGATACCGCAAAATAAATATGATGATTTACAGAAATATAACACTGCAAGTGAAGCGATCCTGCGCGGTGGAGACACTGTCTTCAAAATGCAGCAATAAGTCTCCCTCTCCAACTGGGTAAAAACACACCCATCTATCCTCCCACACACACACACACAGTCTCACTGTCACTCCTGTCACACACACAGACACACACATAGATTTCTAGACAAACCTTCATCCTTCATTTACTGGCACCGTTTCTGTCTGTGTCCCACTGTAAAGCTGCACCCACCCCACCAATTTCACTTAATTTGACCATGCTACACCTCAGGACTGTCTCCGCTGGTGCTCTGAGGTGAAAACACACGATTATTACCCAAAGACAACATACTGCAACCCAGCAGCCTGGGTGTCATCAACAGAGGATAGACAGATTGATATTTACTAATTCTGTGTGCTGCAAAGAGACCGCATTGTCTGCTTTGGATCTCTTCTTGTGTACCATCAGTGGGTTTGAGAGACCCTGAATAAGCACATCCTCCTGCTCACTTCTCAGGAGACTTAATTGTTGCCGGACAAATTTTGTGATTCCTGCCAGGCTGCAAGAAAGTTTCCCTCTCTTGCAGCTTTTGTAACCTCCACACAGCAGGGTTCCTTTGCTGTTATTCTCATCCCATCATCTGATTCATGACTATGGAAAAAGCTGATCAGACTAAAATAACCACTATCTGAGGGGCATCATCAGTCACATTTCCTCCTCAGGGTCAAAAACACAAACCACAGTACACTGGCCACACTTGCATCTTAAATGTGCTCTGTTTTTCTGCATGTCTGACTTTTATGCAGTCTATAAACCGGCAAAGCTTTTCTGAACTGTGCAGAGTTATGTAACAGAAGTGATTAGATCTCATGTCTTAGTGTTCTTTAGGATTTTTTTAAGAATTAGCAAATAATGAGGCAGTTTTGCCAAGAAAGCAAAATGTCCTCAAAATTAGGTTAAGATAAAAATCTATAAAACCTATAATGATTTAACAAGAACAGCGTGACGTGAACCATAGGCTCATCATGCCACTAAGAGTGAACTAAGTTTAAAAAAGTTCCTACAGCCATGCTGGGTTAAAATTAAGAGGCACACTATTAACGTAAATATTCTAGATCATAGTAATAAAGTAATAAACTAAAGGGTCCATGTTACATTTATTTACTTTCGTAAATACTGCTCATATTAAATTTGGAAATGTTTGAAATTAGCAATATTTGGAGAGCTATTTAAAATTTTTATATGATGATGTGCAAGCACTAAAGTTATCAGAGCTCAACATGTGAGGGAACATGAATATCTGTGTCAAATTAAATGTAAATACTATTATTAAGTGTTAGAACATTTTAGCTGCAGGGGTTTTAATTAAAAAAATAAAAATAAACCCCAAAGCCTGATATGTTTTGTTCTATAAATTTCACAAGGTGCAAAGTAAGAATATTTGCAAAAACATGTAAGAAAAAGAAAGAGCAAAAAACCTATAAAACTGAGGTCCAAAATAATTCAGTAACTTCAATTTTGATGTTGCCGCATAGCATCTTTAACACATATTAACATCAAAAATGTTTTAGACATCAGTTACACTTTTTTCCTTCAACAAATAGCTCATTTGAGAAGAAATGTGAAAAAGAAAAAAAAAGAAAATATGCATTTCTCGTGAGCATGAAACTGCATAAACACAGACATACTATTAAAAACACACCTTTATTAGTAGAAAATGGTATTTCCCTACTTTTGAAAACCAGATCCCAAACTGGGGGAAAGATATGCAGTGGTGTGAATGCTCAGGTAAGACTAAACAGTGCCACAAAGTGTCCGTCCTTGGATGTGGTATAAAGAAGAGAAGAGGAATTGACAGTGATGTTTATTACCTACTTAGCAAATACAGAATTCAGGTGGTAAGTGGTTGTTGTGCACGCACATTACATGGATAAAACAAAATTAGGCCACACATTTGAATCATTGAATTCAGGTGTGTTCAGTCCCAGTGCCACAGATGTATAAAATCAAGCACCCAATCATTCAGTCTGCCTTTACAAACATTTGTCAAAGAACAAGTCATTCTAAAGACCTCACTTAATTTGTGTCTTCTCCTCTTCCTCCCCAGTGAATCACCTGTCTCAATCTCATCCTATTCCCAGTGTTCTCTTTTGTCACACCAACCACCTGCATTTTTTACTTCACTACATCCCTGAACATTTTCTGCGGTAGTCCACTTTTCCTCCTGCATGGCAACATGATAGTCAACATTCTTCATCCGATCTGTCCATTGTCCTTCCTCTGCACTTCAAAACATCTCAGCTTTACCTCTCTAACTCACATGTATTCTGTCTTGCTTCTACTGACTTCCATTCCTCTTCTCTCCAGAGCATATCTCCACCACCCCAGGCTCACTTCCACCTGCTCCCTACTGTCATTACACATCACAGTGTCATCTGCAAACATCATAACCCACAGAGACTCCTGTCTGACCTCATCTGTCAGCATGTCCATCACCATTGCAACCAAGAAGGGGGTCAGAGCAAATCCTTGATGCATTCCCACCCCCACTTTGAACCCATCTGCCACTTCAACCTTACACCTCACACTGTCTCGCTGTCCTCATACATGGCCTGTACCACCCTTGCGTACTTCTCTGCTACTCCTGACTTCCACAGTTCCTCTCTTGGCACTATATCATATGCTTTCTCTATATCCACAAAGGAACAGTGCAGCTCCTCCTGATTTTCTCTATACTTCTTCATCAACACTGTCAAAGCTCTCATTTCATCTGTAGTGTTCTCTCTTGGCATGAAGCCATACTGCTGCTGACTGATTGTCCCGCTCTCTCCTTAACCTACCATCAACAACTATTTCCCTTCATGGTGTGGCTCATCAATTATATTCCTCTTTAAGTCATTACAACTCAGCACATCATCCTTGTTTTTGAAAATATGTAACAGTACTCTCCTTCTTCTTGTGTCAAACACTCATCATTACAGAAAAAGTCCACTGCTCTCTCCTAGACATCGCCATACCTCCACTACCTGGACCAACTGCCTTTCCACTCTTCATCTTCTTCATAGCTGCCTTCACTTCCTCCTCACTAATCCTCTGCAGTTCTTGATTCACTAACTTTCCTCCATCCTTCCTCCGCTCTCTGCTAGTTTCTTTATTTATGAGCTCCTCAAAGTAGTCCTCAAATCTTCCTGATTACATTTCCTTTTCTAAAAGGATATAAAAGAATGCCACCTTTGCAACAAGTTAGTTCAGGAACGTTCCTTCTTCCTGGTTATTCCACAATCAAATGTATATTATTGCAAAGTGGAAGCATTTAGGAACCACAACAGCTTAGCCACAAAGTGGCAGATGATGTAAACTTACAGAGTGAGGTCACCAAGAGCTCAGGCACATGCTCTGATGACTCAATAACTGCAGTATTCCAAACCTCTGGCATTAATATCAGCACAGAAACTGTGTGTCAGGAGCTTCATGGCATGGTTTCCATGGCCAAGCAGCTCCTGCACGTGCAATGTGTAGGTGGCCTTGTACTTTTGTTCATATAGTGCATGTGTATCTAATAAACAGTGTAAAACATAGGTGTAGCCACTGTTATGTCGCCTATTTGTTTTAAGAAGGCTCAAAAATACACGCTGAATAGGTCCAGTTCAGTTTGCACAGATGGAGTCTAGCAGTCAGTGATTTGCTGTAGTGTAGATAGTGCTGTGTTGAAATATAACAGAGATATTACACAAAGCAGCTATGCCCCTAACTCTAACACATGTCCATCTGCACCATGCTGTAAACATCATTTTTAATGCTGTACAATGGGGTATATTAAGATGTGAGTCTATGCTTTTTGAGCAAGTCTCAAGTGGCCACAAGGACTTAGCTTAATGTTTCAGCTTTGGACGTTGCCTCTGATGCATCTGTGTCCACTGTGTCTGAACAGTGTAGCTTAGAACAATGTCACCAAAACCATTAGGGTTCAGAGCAATCCATCCCATAGCTGCTAAAATTATTTACTCTGCATAACTAAGTACAAATATATTTCAGTGCTCTCAATGTTAGTAAAACATTGCTGGCAAAAGCCTGAAAAAACATGTTGGGGTAAACACTGCGATAAAAGGACCGAGGCGAGCCTCCTCAAAGCATTCCAAGTGTTTGAACTGATCTTGGCCGGTTTATCAGTCTGAAACAACAATAGAAACACATGTATACACTGTTATCTACCCTTATAAATATCTCTGTGGAAAAACAAAAGGAAATTAACTCTCAACAGTACAGAAAATAACTGCATTCTGTGCCATAACAGACCTGCATTCCCGCTGCTCGTCTCTCAACAATAAGCTAGACTTTCAGCAGTGTCTTTTCTCAGTTTCCATCATTTTATGTGGCTGCATTGTATCATATGATATTCTCGTATTAGCTGATATGTCCCTTTTTATTGTGCCATTTGCGATATCTCACCATGATCATGATATTTCCGCACAGGATGTTTAAATTTTATTATAAAGTTATGACAGCCTCGCACATGCAGTAGGAGACCTCAGAGCTTGTGTTGCCATCCACTCAGCACGCACCTCACGACATAAATACTGCAGCTCTGTCAGTGAAAGCCGAGCCAATACGCTTCACAATGAAGGTATCCAAGTGTTACTGACATTGTTTTCATATTGTGTGACTCAGATCCCACTTGGGTTGCCAATTATAATAATAATGATCTGACGATGTGTTA
>VOQK01031406.1:27607-39935 GCA_015052645.1 Benitochromis conjunctus
AGAAAATCTCACAAACCTGCATTTTATTCACAACAGAACACAGAAAAAGTATAAATGTTAAAACAGAGAAAATGTATAATTTTAAGAGGAAAAAACTTATTTTTGAAATTGATGACATCAACATCTCTCAAAAAAGTTAGGACAGGGCCATGTTTACCACTGTGAAGTATCCCCTCTTCATCTAAAAACAGTCTGTTAACATCAGAGAACTGAGGAGACCAATTTATCTGTTACATCTGTGGTCCTATTTTAACCCATCTGCTCAGTAATCCAAATGTTTTCAATTGGTGCAAGGTCTGCAGTGCAGGTAGGCCAGTTCAGCACCCAGACTCTGCTGCTATGAAGCTGTGCTGTTAGAATAGATGCAGTTTGTGGTTTATTATTATCTTGTTTAAATATGCAAGTCCTTCCCTGCAAAATTGCTGTTCTGGATGGAAACATTTGTTGCTCTAAAACATTTATGTACCTTTCGGCGCTGATGGAAATTTAGGCACTGATGAGCCCCCGTAACATGAGAGATGCAGGATTTGCAGGAACAATACAAAACCCAGAACATTAGAGAAAACTTGGAAACACAGGAGGGACATAGGAGAGCCACAGGGGAAAGCAGATGCGACGACAAAGGTCAGGGGAAAACTCACACAATATATACAGACAGGAGGTGATCAGTGGAAACACATGAGGAACACACCTGATACAAATGAATCTGATGCCACAGGGTAGGCAAAACTAAACACACTGAACATAGACCATGAGACTGTCAAAATAAAACAGTAAAAAGGCAGACTAAGACACTCTGACTTAACAAGGGAACAGGGAAGTGACAATGGGAGACGAGATGCATGTATGTGCTCTCTGTATGGAGCACATACAGAGGACAAGACAGACAGGGGAAGAATGGAACAAACGCACATAAACAGAGACACCAGAGGACAAAGACACAAAGGAACCTAATAAACAAATAACTAAACTGATCATAAACTCAGTGAGGTAATAAGAATGAACTCAGAACCAACTAGTTAAATTAAAATAATAGTCATACTAATACATAACAGATACCAAAACAAGAAAACTCAAAACACTGGGTCAAAAGACCCAGAACCATGGCACTAATCTCTATTTTTATTTTGAGTTATAACCTCAGTGGTCAGTGTATGAGCATCAGGTATATAATTAAGAAGATAAAAAAAAGGTATAATCTTGGGTGGGACTGAACAAACAGTACATGGGAGATGCATGGTTTGCCTCACAAACCGTCAGTGTTGAAGTGGTTTTGAAGATAATCATAAACACCAATATGAACAAATACGATAAAATACAGTACAGTAAAAATACAGGGAAACATAGCTGAGTTCACTTCCTCTTCAGTTTATGCCACGCTGGCGCTTGTGGTGCATTTGCAGAGCCATCTTACGTTGAAAACCCTGTGGACAAATGTCACAGTGGTATAGTTTGAAGCCTGTGTGCGTCCACCGGTGTGTGATCAGGTTGTAGCTTTAAAGCACTGCCACAAATTTCACATTTGTGAGGCTTTTCACCTAGAAAAATAAAAACACAGACAGATTTTTTTTTAAATTGAAGTAATATATGTACACAATCAAATTTAAAATAATTTTAGTATTTGTATGAAAGAGTTACAGTTCCCTTTTCACTGCTTCTGTATAATCAGGGTTAACGCTGAATATTTTCCCAATGAAAATAAACAAGAATCAGGCCACTGCTCAGATTTTAAAAAAATATTGGCAACAAATATATACATAGAATTTTTTTTTTTACAGAACTCTGAAGCAAGAAAAACAATTAAATTGCAAATTAACAGGAGACTTGTTAAAGTTTCTTTTTCTGATTCATCAGCAATTTTATTCCTGTTGGAAACCCCTGCTCAAACTCACACTCAAAACGTTTTTCCTGGGATCAGAAAAGTTAAGTTTGCCCATTTATAGCAGAATTGCATATGGTCTCATTTAGTGTTAAATATTCAAGCATAACTGTAACGTCAACTGTAAAGTCAAGTAGTAGTAAGAAGTACTGCTCATAGCTGTGTTAAACTGCAGAAATCAAAGCTGTTTATTTAACAGGCAAAGAGAATAAAAAGAGGGGTGCAATATGGAAAGTGAAGAATTTGGAGCAAGATAATTCATGGAAAATTCTTTTTCTACTGAAATTGGCTGATTTACCTTTGAGTGGATGTTCATATGCTGTCTCAAGCTGACAGCATGACCAAAAGATTTATTGCACAGTAGGGAGACAAATGGCTTCGTTCCTTTGTGAGAACTTCTGTTGTGGACCTCGAGTCCAAGCACTGTTGAGTAAACCTAAAACAGAGTAAGTCAGTCAGTGGAAGAATATGAGACACTGACAGTTTAAAATAGACAGTTTTTTTTCCTCATTAAAACGGATAAACTTCCGGTTTGTACACAAAGGACAAGTGCACTGAAAAATAAATATGAATATATTTTTTCCTCCTGCTTCTTGACACATGCATGCATGCATGATCTTTACCTTTTGACAGACAATACAACTGTAGTCACTTGAAGTTGGGAAACTGTGTTTTCTGAGAGGCTGGTTGCCTAAGGCTACAGACCGATTAACAGGAAAAAAAAAGAGAACATCTCCGTTACTTAATAATAATAATTAAAGTAATGATAGTAATAATTAAAGTAAGCAAGATTCGAGCTTTGTCTCCTCCTCCGCAAAACAACAAGAGGCAGACTGCCCCTTTATTCTAATTACTATAAATCAGCCACAAATTTAAATTTGAAATATATATAATATATGAGATATAAATATCGTATGAGAAATTAAAAAAAAAAAAAAAAAAAAAAAAAAAATAAAAAAAATAAAAAAAAAAAAAAAAAAAAAAATAAAAAAAAATAAAAAAAAAAAAAAAAAATCTATACAAGAGTAATTTCTAATATTAACAAATGGTTAATAAATAAATATGATTTTTAAAAAAATAACATTTGAATCATTTTTTTTTTATTGTTATATTTTGGTGATTTTTGAATTCTAATGGTTGATTTTGATTTCCAATGTGTTACATCATTTTATTTCAAATAAATTACAATATATTAAAGATTTTAAATGCTTTTCATTTATCACAATCTCATATTTGAGATTAAGTATTCTCTTAATTTTAATGAGCTGTATATTTTTCACTCTCTTGAGTGTTAAGACTCAGTTTTGAGTTTCATGTGTTGAGGCTTGACACACACATGAGCAATTAATGTAAATGGCCATTATAAAAATGATTAGGAACACAAAGGTGTGAATAGGTGAACTTAAATTGTTTAGAGATAATGACATGGTGACTGTAAGTGATTTAAGCCACTGCAAAAGTAAAAATATTTTTCCTTGGGCCCACTAATGTAATCAGTATGCTATCCTGCAACTGTTAATGCACAATGAGGGGAAAAAAAATAAAATAATATACAAGATGATGAAAGAAAAGACAATGCAGTGAAACTAATAATGATGACATACACAATTACCCACCATTTATCTAAACGTTAAGCACTCAAACCAGCAGTATGTGCTGCACTGAACTGAACCGAAAACCTGCTTTATTTGTTCAGGATTTTAAAGAAGCGTAATCTTTTGAGTAATAAACACAACATTGGTTTTTCTCAGTGGTTGACGTGGTCGAGAAGTGGTTGCCTTCTTGTTGTCATGTCCTGGCCCCAGACAGGTTGTAACACATGCCTAAAGTTGTGGCTACTACTTTATTGATAGATTTTAGACAATGCAACGTTTTCTCATAAAATGGGAAAGCACCTCTGTTTATTTTTTTACTTTTCTTTTGAACCGTTGGTATTTTTCTGTCTTAAAATAATGTATTGTTATGTTAATATAATTGGGTAGATTATATGTGCATTGTCTTTAAAAGTTTATATGGAAGCAGATTATAATGTATAAAATAGTCTGAGATGCACACTGGGTGCTTTGTCAGTGATGAATGTTTGGTCCATGAGGCTTAATCTCAGTGTTTGCATTTTGTACATTGATGAACACTGAAATCTCATGACAGTGAAGCATTGTTGATATGAAATTAGTTTTTCCAATAAAAATTTAAACCCATTTGTACTCTCTCACACACACTCTCTCTCACACACACACACACACACACACACACACACACGCTTTTGTCCTTTTCCTACAGTGGCTTTTGTGAACAACATGTACTCAGTTCCAGCAGAGCCTGAATGAATGACTGTGTCCGCCGTCCAGCCCAGAAGCACAAATCATGCTGCTCGTCTGGGAGGACAACAAAGCTTGAGACCCAAGATGAAGGAAGAGAAGGGAGCTCCATTGAAAAACAAAATAATTTACCAGATTTTTTTGCTTGTGTGTTTTGGTTTCTCCAATTCAGGTATGTTACCTGTTCTTTTATATGGTTGCTTCAAACTGTTATTCACCAGAAGAGCAAATACTTGCCTAGTACGAGTCTATGTATTCTTTATATACTGGATTATTAGGATTTGTGCATAAGACACCGTGTAGCAGATACATTTGTCTGCATGCGCCACTGGCAATTACAAGAAATCTCTAGAAAACTGAAATTTGCGCCTTTTTTAATGTGATTTTTTCATGTTATCGCATCACCAAGTCATTAAATGAACAGATGCTTCTAGTAGATTTTGCAAATTAACAGAAACATTTTCAGAATAACCGAATTATAGAGGAAGGTGGAGTTTTTATAATTGCTAGCTGTGGCGTGGATGAAAATGGCAACAACAGCTGCAGCTGCGGTTGTATACGTCTGATTAGAAATAGATTACATTTTATTGAAGAATATGGTATGATCGCTAGTTTCCGATCATTTTTGCAATGTTTTGCATATTTTAACATTTTAATGTTGTTACAAAAAGTATGGCTTCAGAGAATATAGATTTCAGTTTGATTGCATGAGGCTCTGGGGGTGTTTTATGCAGATTCTTCTAAGTAATAAGGGCTTACAGACCAGAGCCAGTGTTTTCAGCTGTTTTCAGCTGTGGCTGGGTGTCATCACTGTCCTGCCATTGTTGTAGCTAGCAGCAGAGTTACTGAGCTGCTCTGTTTCTGCAGAGCTAGCATGGTGTCTGGATTGCTCCCATTGCTCTTTTCATGAACTGCCAAGAAGGGAATTTCAACAAACAATCCTCACTTTTGTTGGTTCATGCTGGCCCATCCCAAAGTCTAAAAGCCATCACTATGGTAATGTAGATCTGTCATGCAAAGGCTTCCAGTATACAACAGTGATGGGGTGCAGTGCCCGCTTTCCCACAATCATATAGTATTTTGTCTTCATCTAACCACTGTATCACTTACAGAAGTTAATTTACTGATAAATGATTTAATCACAAATTCTTCATTGGCAGGAAAGAGGATGGGCCCATATTCTATGCAGGTAGAAAAACTTCTCAGGGACCTTTCTTCTGTGTTTCTCTGCAGGCGGAGTGCTGGCAGTGAATATGACTATCCCAAATACTCTCATTAGAGGTAAATTAGGAGGAGAGGCCCTTCTATCAGTCCGCTATGATAGTTTCAGCCTAGACCTGCCAGTTATCAAGTGGCTACTTAAGAGGGAAAAATCTATCACGGTTGTCCAGTCGATTGGAACGGACATCATTGGGACTCTGAGGCCCGAGTACCGGGATCGTATCCTGGTATTTGAGAATGGGACTCTGCTTCTCCACAACCTCAGGTTTGCTGATGATGGAACATATGACGTAGAGATCTCCATCACAGATGATACCTTTCCAGGAGAGGGCAGCATTACACTCACTGTGGATGGTAGGAGGACATGTCCCTTTGTACAATTCTGTAATGTTTTTAGGTGTAAAAGCACATTTTATTAATCCTTGTCTGTTCTGCAACACTGTCACTTCTAAGATATATAGAGAGAAGTGTTTATTGTCTGAACTCCATCTAAAGTTTAAATCATGATGATTCAAAACACTTACCTAGACTGTAAAAAAAGCCATTAGTGATCTGTTCAACATGAACTATAATTTAACAACTGTTTCCTAGACACACGTTTACCTTCCTTTCCTGCCTTGTGAGCCACAAGTTTCCTCACTATTCAAGTCATTTATACTCAGAGGGATAAGCTGCTTATGAGTCTTTGTGGCTCTTTGTTCATCTTGCACACCATTAGTCTTGCTCTAAGTTCAGGTTTCTGGATCACTGTGTGTTTCAGACATACTCAAATACTTGGGCTAACGTTTTCTCCCACAATGCAAAAGGATTTTATTAAACTGTACTGCATTGTTCACGCTTTGTAATCAGCTTTCTTCCCGGACAGATTTAAAGACCTTACACATCCACATGTTTTTCTCTTTGCCTGATTGGGCTACTGTTCAAGTTGTAGGTGGCTGAAAGAATGCCGGGAATCTCATGAAGTCACTCCATGAATCATTTGGCTGTACTGGTACGTCGGCTGTTAGCAGACAGGCACACAGATGCAAATCATCTCATTTTAATTAGCATAATTTTAGAGAACAACATTCAACTTTAACTCCATCTTCCCTTTACTTTTTAGGCTCTGTTGAGACACTTTGTAGCGACTTTTTCATCTATATTATTCAAGATGAGCAGGCACATGCTGCTCATGTCAGTTTGAGCAGGCATGAGCAGCATGTGCTGTTTTGCTTGTTGAATTTAAATGGAGTGCAAACCACTGGCACAAACAAAATAAAAAAATAGTTCTGGTCAGGTTTTGGAAAACACTGATTTAAACTGATAAAAGACTTAATTTATCCCACAGTAAAAGGTGAAGATAACAGGAATGGAGAGGTCAACCAAACTGACCGAATGCACACCAAACCTCTTATCCGTGTATGAAAAAAATAGATATAATAGTGAGTATAGGCGTGGCCAGCAGAGACATTCACATCAGAGGGAGCTCAGGTTGAGCAGTTTGCAGACAAAGTTGAAGAGGCAAGGCTGAGGTGGTTTGGACATGTGCAGAGGAGGGATAGTGGATATTGGAGTTGGAGCCGCCAGGCAGTAGGAAGGGAGAAAGACCACAGAGAAGATTTGTGCCTTTAGTAAAGGGATAGTGTGAGGCTGTGGCGACACCTAAAGGGACCAAAATGGGAAGATTAATATATTGTCTGAGGTTATGATAGAACTTGTTTCCTGAGAAGTGACAAGTAATAGACTTGCTTCTGACAATGTTGAATTGAAATCTACTGGAGAATTCCTCAACAGCAAATATTATGGTAGAGCTTTTTAAAATCATATTTTGAGACAGCGCGAATATTTTAAACCAAATTTGGTTGGTTTGATTCTGAACATGTAGTTTTTATGTCCCAGAGATCATTAAAATAGACATTAATTTAATGAGGCGCTTTAAGATAACCGCTTCAAAGATGGCCGTGGAGTGGGTTCAGCAATAATCTTTCCAGCATGAACTGCTCTTTGATTACAGAGTTTCAATCATGACAATATAAGTGGAAAGTATTGATCTGATGCCACGAGTTCTCCTTCTAAGAATGACATCAATCCTGCCCATGTAGAAACCACAGTGAAGGTCACCTGTGTCCTAAAGAGGAGGAGGGTGGAGCAGCAATGTCCCACATGAGCCAGGAGGAGAGCATTTCTTTCTACTGGTGCAGTTCCCTACCAAATAATTTTGACACTTGAGAATTACTTTGATTTGACATTATTGATTCTACAGATAATATACGGTAGTTTAAAAATGAAGTAATGACTTCCATAGCAAGTGAACTCCACGTAAAGAGAATTTATTTCAAAAGTTCCTTCAATGTTTCTTGCATGTGTAAAGACCACTACTACAAGAACGAGACTACTTCAAAGAAGGACAGCAGGAGGTTTATTGTTTTTATCTGCTAACATATTCAGAACTGTTGTATCTACTGTCTCCTGTATCCAGAACCTATATCCAGGCCTTATATCCACATGGAGTCTTCATCATTACTGGAGCTTAGCGAAAATGTCGTCCTCAACTGCTCTCATGACAATGGAACCAGGACTGCATACAGGTGGTTCAAAGGCGGAAAGCTCCTGACCAATGAGACGAGGTTTGTGTTTTCTTCTGATCAGAAGCTTTTGACCATCAAGCGGGTGTTGATGACAGATGATGACGTCTACAGCTGCACAGTAGAGAATCCGGTGGGAAATATGACGAGTCTGCCAATTAGACTGACTGTGTACAGTAAGTAACACTGCCTTATTTAATTATTGCAACGTCAACAGGGGTTAATAACATCATGGTAGACGCAGTGACATGAGCAGCAGATTTCAGTTGAATTCAGTTGTTTTTTTTATCGCCTTAGTTCAAAAGAAGTGTCATCTCAAGGCCTGTAAATAATTGCATAATTTAATAAATGTGTTGATTTTGGCTACTAAGTATTACAGTGCACTGCCTAAAATATTCAATTCAGTAGTATAATTTCAGGTGTTTCGTTTTTATTCCAATAACAGTTTAAAAGCTCATCTGAAAGACTGGTTCAGGCTGTCCCGAGGGTGACACAACTTCTTTACAGCTGTAAGAACACTGCAGGCCTACATAAAGTAAAGAAAATAGTTCATTCAAATAATCAGAGAGGGTGCTTTTCTACATTACTAAATCTTCCCTAAATCTTTTGACAGATTTCTCTCAGAAATGATAAAAGTCTGCCTTGTGTTAGGGATGGAGGAAAAGTCTGAGGTTTTTGAAAGCCGAAGAAAGGTATGTCTTTGAAAGACCTTCATCATGCATTGTGTACCTGCCATTCGCAGCAGACACATGGCATGGTGCAGGTTGTTCAAAGACACATCCGAGTAAGTAATATCTCATGACTCGGATTGCTGCAGGAGCAGGAAAGTATTAAAAAAAAAAAAAACAACACTGCATGGAAGGGGCTGGGCCACAGTTGACTGTTGCCAAAAGAAAGTTTCAGCAGGGTTGACAACATATACATTGCCCATCAGTGTTAATGAGGTGAAAGTTTGGCGCATACTAGTTTTCAGAAATAGTGAAAAACAGACCCAGAAGGTGTATGTGTCACATGGACATAAAGAGAAGGAATGCTGTGGGTTATACCATTAGCCCTAATTGCACATTTTGTTTTGTTAGTGCCTGTGTTGTTCATTAATTGTAATCTTGTACATCCTAACCAGAAAGAAGTTCCCTTTATATAATCCTTTCTACTGGAGGCATCTTTCTGTTGATCACCTTGGTGACTATATGTGCCTGCTGGACACCTTCTAAAAAGTAAAACTTGCTATTGAATAATTGAATCCAATGCCAAGTATCACAAAACTGATTATTAAAAATGCTGTTTTGAAGTGCAATTTAAGAAAATATTTTGTCTACACAGACCAAGACAACCCCCTAGAAAGCCTCTCTCCAGGTTTTATAACCACTCTCGCCAAACACCAGTCAGTCACACAGGTAAAGTATAGCTGTGATGACAGTTATGAAATGTGAAAAAGGAGTGTGAATATGTATAAGATTTTTTTTTTTTTTTTAATTTAATTGCAGATTGTGTGCTTCCAAAAATACCAGAGCACAACGGGATAAATGCAGTAACTTCACTTTATATCCTCCAGCAAAAGGTACCACTTTTCATCAACAGTCTGATTCTATTGCATTCTGTGAGTCACGAACGACACCACAACAAATCTGAAGCAATCTGAAACTATCATCTAACAAATTTTGTGTTCTATTGCATAGTTTTTAGGCATAAAACACACAATTCACTACGAGGAGTACATGCAACATTATTATATTATAGCTGCATGGGCAGACAGTCCAGCTATAAGGTGCTCATCATAAACTGTCTCGTCGGCTGCAGAAACTTAAATACCAAGCTATCCAAATCTTCTTCCTCATTTAACCGCAACTTACAGGCTAAGCTCAGTAAACTGAGACCAGTGAATGTCGCTATTAGGTAATCTGAGAGCCATCTACACAAATAGCCACAATGAACGTATACATTTTATAAAAGTAGAATGTTACATTTGGAGAGTGAAGTTGGGCTCATGTCACTGTGCAGGATCCTTCGACAGATGACTCCTCCAGCAACAGTATTGGATCTCCATCTGACCATGACAACCCACCATGCTACACCACGTCCCCCACATATACTGGTCCTATTACTCTTACTGCTGGCTCCCCTGCTCGCATCTCCCGTAAGCATACCTGATGACTCATCAGTTTAAACAGTCCACAGTGCAGCAAACAGAAGGTTACATGGTCTACAGTGTACTCCTCCAAAAAGCAAAGTACTATAGACATCCTGGAGTTTGTCATAAAATGAAAAAATGCTGTAACTTAAACACTGTAACTTAAATAACAGTTGTTTTAAAGTTTAGTACCGCAGCCTGGAATGAAATATGAGGACTCAGAATGTTTCAGTTTTTGTTAGATTTAAAATTTTTATTTGGTTTGTTACTCAACACCGTTACATGTCAATTCCAGACATTTAACTGTGTTGTTACATGTTATCTCTCTATGTGAAATTTTCTGTATACAATAAATTGCAGATTACTTTGTGAAATAATGTAAATTAGTATTTTGGTTCTACTAGATTGCTTAATTTTTGTGTATTCAGAAACAAAACCATGTTGGGATAGGATACGGGGCCATGGTATTTGAATTTTATACATACTTTAATAAAATGTAGATATTTGGAAAGACCGACGTGTGCCTGTTGACTTCAAGAAGTAGCTTCCTTGTTTGCTTGTCATTTATCCATGATAGATTAGTAGATTTAATTTTTCACAACAACAGTTGCCTCAAGGTGCTTTATATTGTAAGGTAAAGGCCCTACAATAATACAGAGACAACAGAGAAAATCCCATCAGATGACCCCTATGACAGTGACACAACTGTCATTGATGTCCCCTAATGCTGATCAAACAGAAATTTTAATCATAGCCATCTTCCCATTTTAAGACATGGGTGGGTGTCTAATTATTACTTACCAGTTACCAGCTCAGAGCTAAAATTCAAATGTTCACCATGTGTAGGTGGAGAATTCACTTGTCCTTTGAGCTGGAGTCAAATTGGCAAACTAAAGTTATGTGTAACCATCCTATAGTCGACTACCCTACCAGATGAGCAAACAAATGGAATGTGTTGCACTTTGGCTGTGTGTTCATCCATCAGTTACATGATACATAGAATAGATATGTTGCTATGTTTTAATTTTTCAAACACTTAAATATAAAGCTGCTACTTTCTAGGTGTCACCACAAGTTGACACAAAACATCTTCCACGTTGGCACAGATATCTTTTTAAGCCTTTTTAAGAAAATGTTTATTTATTTATATTTAAGGAACCCCTTTAGCTTCCACAATAGTGGTTCCTAGTCTTCCTGGGAGAAGAAATGTGGTATGTTATGTTTATAAATAAACATAATGTAATTTGGCTTGTACTGGAAGCCAAAAGGTTTATTATGCATTTTATCAATACTGGTATAGTATGAAGATCTTAACACTAATCTCTCAGCCTTATTCTGGACTAACTGAAGTCTGCTAGGTTCTGTCTTATTACCTGCTGACCAGATGATTGAACAATACTCGTAATGAGATAATACCTAGTACATTAATAACGTCTATCATGATTGAAGAAGTGATCTAGAAAGAGCATTTCCTAGCCATAGCGCTGCCCTGTCCCATCCATCCATTTTGCTTCCACTTATCCTTTTCAGGGTCGTGGGGGGCGCTGGAGCCTATTCCACCTGTCTTGGGGCGAGAGGCAGGGTACACCCTGGAAAGGTTGCCAGTCTGTCTCAGGGCTAACACCGACAGAGACAAACAATTCACTTTCACATTCACACCTATGGTCAATTTAGTGTTTCCAAGTAACATATCCTCACAAACTGCATGTCTTTGGATTGTGGGAGGAAGCCAGAGTAACCGGAGAGAACCCACGCAAACACGGGGAGAACATGCAAACTCCACACAGAAAGACCCCGGCCTGATGGTGGAATTGAACTCAGTACCTTCTGGCTGTGAGGCAACAGTGCTAACCACCGTGAAAACGTGCTGCATGCACTGTCCCATTTTTTTTTAATGACAGAGACTATATATTGAGGCTGTGAAAGGTGGTGATTTATGGTAACACCAAGTAATTTGATCTGAGGGGAGTACTGGGAGCAATTTAGATTTCTCCATTGTTCAGAAATTGTGCTTTTTTGAATGCCACCTACAGTCCTCCGCTCTACCAACTGAGCTATCGAAGGGATCACATGTGTGGCATCTGGTTTGCATCTCTTGGGCTGCGTTCAGACCCAGGGGAGTCCAGTGAGCAATTTTGATTTCTTCATTGTTCAGAAATTGATACTTTTATCACACACCTACAGTCCTCCACTCTTCCAACTGAGCTATTGAAGG
>VOQK01031408.1:7459-21953 GCA_015052645.1 Benitochromis conjunctus
AAAACATCTCCATTAGTCAAACTGATTCTGAATTTAAACTGTAGGCATGTTGTTAAAAAAAAGAAAAAAAAAATAACAACCATGTAACAAGGGCTTGTACATGAATTTGTGTTACTTCAACAAAATAAAAGTCCAAAGTTTAAGCATGTATAAGTATGGATTTACTTTCTTGCCATAAAAATAACACTGATAGTTCAGTAACAAGCAGTTTATACAAAAAGAAAAGAAACATACAACAACAACCGACGTATCTGTTCCAGACTTTGCAAGAGAGACAGATAAGAAGAGAGAAGCCCCTTAGGCAAAGAAGACATGCAGTGTCCCAAGTTGACAACATAAAGTCAACTTTGAGTTGTTTTTATCAGAACCAATTGAAAATAGCACTTTGCATGATAAACAAAGAGGGGTAGGATGTTTATAGCAAAAAGCGAAGATACCATGGATCGGGAGAAACTGCAAGCATACCTGTTGCTGCCATCGAAAAGTTCTGGAATCCTAACAATCAAAAATCATGGCCAATCTCCTATTAACACTAGATCATTGGCATTTTAAAAATCGCATAACTCTTTTAAATTAAAACCACATCATCTCATGGTTATGACCTCTCCTATAATGGGCTTTTTATCGTCAAATACAGAATTTTGGGGTGTGTGAGATAAAAGTTGTATTTTCCATGATTGCTTGCACACATTTTGACATGAAGACATGAGCCAAAGCTAACTATATTGATGAATAAATATATAAGTAGCTGTAGTTAGATAAAAGATTACTGTTGGTCTGAGGATGGGATTTTTAAAAGGAAGGCAAAATGTAAGCAAAATGAGTCCCTGGCACTTCTAGGGTGTTGGAATCCTTGTGGTTGTTGTGTTAAAGGCATTTTTTCTTCTATAACTTCAGAAGCCTTTTAGTGTAGTCCCATTATGACTACTAATAACATGTGCTCTATGATTTCACCACAGACCTCAAGCTTACACAGAAAGGAATCATCAGCGTCTGTTCCAAACTGTCCCAATTTCTGTGGGTCTCGGGCAACGACCCAGCAGTTTTCCTCTGATGAAACTACAGTTTCTAAGCCTAACGATGACCTATCAGGTGAGATGAAGAGAGGAGCAAAATGAGAAGCATAATTATTGGAACCGTTTAATTCAGTTAGGAGAGAAATTTCAGCTCAGCTAGCTGCTTTGATGTGATAGTGTAATATTAAATTTAAATGTAGTTAAATGCTAAATAACAGACATGTGTGGTACATGTAAGAAACACATCAGTAAATGCTTTAGAAGTCAAAACTGATAGAACATCACAAACACAGTGAATAAAGACGATAGCTCCAACTAGAAAAAAAAAAATCGTTAGAAACAGTAAAGCAATTTTGTTTTAAGAAGACAAAAAGCACATAACAGAAACAGCGGTGCACCCAAAGGTAAAGCATGCCTACACAAGATTATAGAAACAACTTTGGACTGGCTGACAGAAATATGTTTATATCTCCCACGACAGTTCTTTCATGCAGTTATTTTTCTCCCATGTCAGGGGCCAGGCCTCTCAAGGTGTGTTATCATTTAGTGCAACGAAGAAGTTCTCTACTGGCGAATTGATTCTGTGGGTTGAAGGCTACCCGTCTCCTTAGCATCCTCCAGCTAACCCAGCCAGACCGAACCTGATGCATTTGTGCCCACATATTCTCTCTATTCTTGTCCAAAAACTGTAAGGGGTGAGCACGAAAAGCCTCCTTCGAGGGAGGAGTGTGAAACCCTCCTTGAAGGAAAAATAGGGCCTTCCATCTCTCTTTTTCCCTCTCCTCAGCTTGTGCGTTGCTCACAAAGGCAGCAGACAGGCGGGTAGAAATCAATTCCATGGAGCCACAGGATGAAAGTCGGGAAGAAAAAGAGCAGCGAAAGACAGAGAAGCTGTATGAAGATTTCACTAGGCAAAGAATAAAAATAACCAGTGGTTTAGAGCTGGACCTGTCTACACATTATACAGTATAAAACTCTGGCATAGTGGGCAGCAGGATACATGATCTCTTACTGTAATCTAACAACAAAAAACAAACACAAACTGCAACACATTTAGTTTTAATCTTAGTCTTTTCGCAATAATAAAGATTAGTTTTACTATTAAGTTCAATTAAAACTATGTTTTGGCAAGAGTGAGGCTGCAGTTTAAATTAAAAGGTATTTGTTAATATGTTAGATCACATATTTAAATGAAATAGCCACCTTTTTTTAAATTAACACTTAACGTACATGTTATCGTCACTCCAGTTTACTGACAAACCATCACCGATGGTAATTTTTTTAACTTTGCATAACTACATTGTTATTGAGCTTCGACTAAGAGAGTTTCTTTTTGTTCACCTGCATAAATAAACTTCTAACTAAAATAAGCTATACTGATTGATAACTGGTTTCAGAAATGTTTCTGTTCTGTGCATAAAGGCGTCTCTCTCAGGATTCTCTGGATATTTTAATTATATTATATACAGCTAATAATATAATCCCCAGTGCTTTGCAGTTTTTGGTAGAATGCTATTCTGTTAAACTATTTGCCCAGACAGTCTTTAAGAGAGTGGCACACCCTGTTTTTACTTGTGAAACACTTAGTCCCCAGAGATGCTGTTTTTACATCCAGCAGGGCTTGTTGCCAATTAACCAAATTAGTTGTGAGTTGCTATTTATTTGCTTTTAGTCTCACAACTTGGAAATGTTCACATGACACTCTGCAAACATTTCAGCGCTGAATAACCATTTGCTGATTGGCTTTTCTAAACATTTCATGTTGTTTGAAAAATGGAAAAATGAAAGTGACAATGTTAGAAATTTAGTTTTCCTTCATGAGAACTTCTTCAACATCTTAACACTCTTATTAGACTTTCAGCAAGTGAAAGATTTTTGTTCAAGAATTGTTTTCTAGTATCTTTTTTTTAATCAATGAATGAACGAGTGAATAAAACACCCTCAAAATGAAAGAAGAGAAATGTGATCAGTTGTGATCTACTGGACCACTATTGTACGTGGAAACGGCATTGACGTCTGCTTGCCTACGCTGCGGTTTTTGACACCATGTTATGACCAGTTTTGCCTGCAGCCTGTGTGAACCATGTTTGTCGAGTTATTATTGGTTTAAGATCAAACTTTGACATCAGCGGTTAAATTGGGCTGGGGGCTATCAAAGCTGAGCACCACATCCTGACATTGCACCCTGCTGGAGACCAGCTCCATCACTATTATCAGGACATTACCGACTGACATACAACTCCTTCCCTGCTTTTACACACTGCTTAACAAACAAAGTGCTGTAACAACACTATATTTAGAAATAATTCAGAGTCTTGCATTACTAAGTTTTATGACTTTTTAAATTAATTGAGTAATTGATTGATTGATTTTTTATTTTATTTCAAATTCAAAGTTAAGATGGTTCTTTATGTAAATTTCCAAGGACAGAGAAAATACGAAAATTAAATTAAACAATGAAAATCCTCTGGCTCACACCTTGAAGCATTTAACTGTTTTAATTGTTATTTAAAGACCTTTTTTATTCTACATCGACAGAAACTACTCTTGGAGTTACACAAATTATTTTTACCCAAAAAACACTATTTCTGGATCTTCCTGACATTAATAAACAGGGGCTCATGCATTCTACATATTTCAATATCCTGCTGTACAATGGTGAAATTTCTATCTGAGAAAAACGAATAGACTAAGAAAACTAACCTTGATCCTTTGAGAAAGATCTTTCAGACAAGACACTGACTTAGAATAAGCAGTAACTAATAAAATGAGGTAGTCATTTCCATTTAACTTCTAAATATTTTGCACAGTCAAAACACTCCCAATTTTAATCTATGTCTTCTCATTAATTTAGAAGTTCATGAAGGACAAGGGCAGCATGACAGGGCAGAGAATTCATTTTACATGGACCTTGGATGCCCTGACATTCAAAGAATGAATACGCACATATAGACTGCCTGTGTCTGTGTGTGCGTGCACGAATGAGACACGGAATAAAAGCAATAAACGAATATAAAGTGATGAAACAGTGAAGTCTGAATCCAAAAACTGACAAGGAATGGAGGATAAGACTACGGGAGTGTAAAGAAATACACACACAAAACACACACACAGAGCATAAGGAGCTTCAAGCTGACGAGGATCCCAAACGGCCCACTTACAAGCAGACTTTTGGCGCTATCTGCAATCTGCATCGCTGGTCTTGGATGCGTGTGTGTTTGCACTCAGACCACCGAGTGCCAACAACTCTCAACCAGCATTAGGATTAACCTACTGATCAATCCTGGCAAAACAAATATATATGGGAAAAGGGCAATGAGGGAGGAAGAAATAAGGTGAGAGAGCATCTTTAAAAAATGGGAATGTTGAACCACAGTAAGTAAGTAAGCCGAGAGAAAGAAGAGGAAGATGAGTACCAGAACTAGAGTCTGGAAAAAGATGAGAGTGAGTGTGTGTAGGTGTGCATTAGTGGGAGGATAAGAGAGTGGAGGGAAGGGCAGAGGGAGGGAGATGAGACACACACACACTCACTACCCACTCATAAACCTATGATGGCAGATGGACCATAGCACTTTCCAGACGATGCAATCGTGTGTGTTTGAATATGTGTGTGTGTGTGTGTGTGTGTGTGTGTGCATATACTTGTCTGAGACCATTTTAGACCCACCTTTGCTGTTCATTGACAGTAAGGACTAAAGCGTCTATAAACACAAACACTTTAAAGACAGTAATACATGAAATTGTTAGTGTAAGTAAATCATACCTTTTTTGAGGTATTGTCTATTTCTGTTGGAATCCTAGACCACACTAAATTAATATATATAACTTTTTAAATGGATATAAATGACTTGTATGGTCACTTTGCATCCTATATTAAATGTTTTTCTCTTACATGTTTGCTTTTAAGTGTATTCATGTGTACATCGAGGTAAAGGACGCTACATCCTTTACCTCCATGTATTATCTTGTGAACTGCAGCAGCTACCTTAGTTCCGTTAGCTCATTGATTCACCTTGCAGGAAAAAGAAACAAAAAAATCTTTCCCTCACATCCTCTGTGGCAGATTTGAGCTGGCAAGATATCATTGGATTACAAAGTTCATTTCACCGTAAGTTCAGCGCTTGACACACTACTGCCTGAGTTGGTCAGGCATGCAGATGGAGATGGAGTGGCGGTTCTCTTCTACCCATCATTGTCTGTGGCATTTGCAAAGGGCACTTGCAGGAAGCCTTAGACATGACGAGCTCTAGCTCCATCTGCATCCCATGATTGCTCTGTGGGCTGAATATAATAGACGCTTTCCAAGTCACTGGAGCGACAGGACACTTAAGCGGCAGGCCGTGAAAGTTACACTCAGGTAAAAACCATTAGTGCAATAATGTTAATACTGTTTCTCTGTCGCCCACTTCCTCTCCCACTAAGGCAGGAGGCCATGTGCTGGCTAGAGCACTGGCCTTTACTGGAAAAAAAATTAACAAATATACAGTCATCCAGGCGAGATAAAACAAAGACATGCTTGAGGGTAATTGAACGAGAAGGCAGGGCACTGTAAGGCTGGGGAAAAAAGATGAAAACGCATGCAGCTGCAAGGCGAGGGAGCGCATCAAAGCTTGATTAGCTGCACATAAGAAAGCAGGCCTACGTTCTTTCTGCGAGTACTTAACCCTCACTGGGGCCCCAGAGTCTTTCACCCCCTCAGCTTGTACCGATGCAAAGAGAGAAAACTTGTGTTCTCTTTCATGGTACATGTGTACATCTGATGTGTAGCGGGGATTGTAATGTTCCTGACGGCAAGCCCAAGTGATTTGTCAAAGATGATGGTACATCTGCAGTAGAGAGTATTAATGATGCACTGGCCACGGTTACAAGCTCCTTCCACACAGTAAAAACTCACACACATCCACACACAAACACTATGTGACACACGGTATTCTTAGTAAAAGTAACTGTACCTCTGCTCCAAGTTTTTTTAATATAACCGATAGCGAATACTTTTCTAGACACAAGAAAAAGTTTGCATAGATTTTTATTAACAAAACTTTCAAATATCAAGCAAAAAATATGACACCACATTTGATGGTTCTAGGCTTTTTAATTTTTAATTTTTTCACTCAACGTTTTGGTCAGTTAAATAATAATTTTTTTTAAAAAGTACAGATTTACCCGATGGAAAAGAGAATATTTTATTGCAGTCCTTTAGTAGTAACCATAGCTAGTGTATGACATAATACATACTGCTCTCAATAAATAACGAAAATAATTGCAGTCTAAAAAGTAACAGTTTATTTGGAATGAATATCTGCATTATACAGAAAAAGAAAAAATTAAACAGTAAAAATCAAGACATCATTCCCATGAATGGGTGCTAAATCACAGCCAAAGTAGACAGGACAGAAAGAAAGCAAGGAAGAATGGAGTGCAGCCTAGGAAACAGAGAGGTTAGAGAGGCTGAACTGAGCCATTACAGTGGGTAAGAAGATGGCGGGAAGGATGGGGGGGGGGCATCTGTCTACTGTTTAATTTGCCATCTGTGAGGGATACTATTGCCAGGGTCGCTAATCAGGCAATCCATCACACCCACATAGAAACAGTGTCAATTATATGCCATCCCAAACCTGACAGTTTCCCTCATGCCATTCAGAAGAAGTAGTTGGCTTCTCATGCATCCCATGCTGCTGACCCCCTGTCCACCACCGACCCCTGAACCCTGTCCACCACCAAAAATGCCAATAATGGTCACATGAGTATCAAAACTGGACCACTGAGAAAGTTACAAGAAAGTGGCCTCGTTTGATGAATCACGTTTTCTTTAAGATCACATGCACAGCTGTATGTGTGTGCGGTTACTTGGGGTACATCTGGCACCAAGATGTACTATGGGAAGAAAGGTAAGCTGGCAAAGGTACTGTGATGTTTTGGGCAATGTTCTGCTGGGAAACCTTAGGTTCTGCCATTCATGTGAATGTCAATTTGACACATGTCACCCACCTAAGCATTGTTGCACACCATATACCCTTTCATAAAAATGGTATTTGCTGGTGGATGTGGCCTCTTTCAGCAGGATAGCAAAAATAGATCAGGAACAACAACGTGTTGACTTGGCCTCCAAATTCCCCAGATCTTAATCTAATTGAGCATCTCTGTGATATGCTGAACCAACAAACAGTGTTGGGAAGGCTACTTTTAACCTAATGTATTCCACTACTGATTACAGAATTTGTCGTGTAATAGATGGTGAAAGATGTACCCTTAGGCCCCCTCCTCGATTCAGAGATGGTCTTTCCCTTTTCACGTAAATGGCCTCCTTGACTCCCCGCTCAAACCAGCGTTCCTCCCTGTTAGGCCCACCATTAGGAGGGGGCCTAAGGGTACATCTTTCACCATCTTACAATGCTGTGATTGCAGCCATTCCCCAACTCTCTATGAATGGTATTCATGGCCTTTGATCAGTGGTTGTTGATCAATGGTCATGAGAATTTGCATATTAATGATCAAGGAACTGACCTCCCAGCCCATTGTTCCTTCAGTGGTGCTAGTATCAGTCATTATGCAAATGTACTGTTTATAAGATTGGGGAAACCTGCAGTCAGCTGAGACTGAAGAAGACTCTTTGGATGAGTGACGAAACGTTTCTCCCACTGAAAACGCTACAGCCAGATGAACAGAATCAACTTTTTCGGATAATTTACCAAAACGATCTATGTGAAAGACTTTCACAAAACTCAAAAAAAATCTTTAAAATGTCCTTAAACTTAGTGCACAGGTAAGCTGGTCCTTTAGTCTTTGGGGACAACTGTCACCAATAGTCGGAGTAGCTTAACACAATTAACTGTCATATACAAGTACAAACAGTTACATTTACCACACATTTAGTTTGCAATACCACCAGAAGGCATCACATAAGGCCCAGAATTACCCAGAGTCATAAGATCTATATGTAGTTATAAAGAAAAAGAGTTATATAACACACACCCCAAATTTCAAGCACAGATCTCCTTAACTTAGTCTGTGATAACATGACGAACCAATCATAACTTAGGTCTTATCTCAGTTCTTTAAAGCAAAGTGGTTGAACTAAATATCAGATTGATTTGTTTTCTTTAAGTACAAAATACTGTAATTGATACATTAAAAAAATCACATCTTTATTTGTGAAGCAAGCAACCTTATGTTACTTTTAGTACCTAAAAGTTTTACTTTACATGCATTCCTACAGTGGCTATGTCTGCACCCTTCCCCTCCCCCCTCTCTCTTTTTTATAGATGCAAACCATTTCTAATTTGGAGGCCATCAGCTTGCTAAATGCACTCTAACTCTCTCTGGCACTGAGGTCACATAGCCTGCTGAGCACACTCATAAACAAATTAATTGGCTTGCCAACACAATTTATGTGCTGTACAAACAGAACACCAGATACACACTTCCTCTTTCCCCACTACCCCTGGCACACTTTGGTATAGAGAGTAGTCAATAGGTACTTCTGCAAATTAATAACATTCCACCTTGAATGAACATTGACTTGAAAAATGATAAAATCCTGAAGTTTGTTAAAGTAAATTTTTGATGATGAAGGTAAACACTGTCCTATTAATAAACAAAGCAAAGACCATACCTGATTAAAATTTTCCTGCTATCCTATTCAAGGTAGTCTCCTTGTAATACACATGTATCAACAGTGTTTTTTTTTTAAAAATAAAAACAGAATCAGCCTCTTTCAGCAGAGGTTAAGCTACTAACTAGAATCAGTTGAAACAGATAATCATTTTATATTCTCTATTGGCAAATGTTATTCAAGTGGCTATTTGATATTGGCAATGCATTTAACTTTTCATTTATGATACTGGCCATGATTCAATATTCTAAAGTAAGAAGTGAACTACAACTTTAATGATATTTAATTTCCACTATGGTAACAAGAGCCATCGTTGTCACTGAGAAGTTGTGCTTTCTTTCTGTGACAAGCTTGCAGGTTGAGGCTTACAGGGAAAAATGTATTTCCTAATCTTGGCAACATGTTTAAGTATATACAATCTTTATCACCAAAATTTAGCAGTGCTTTCCTTTAAAGGTTTTGCATTTGGCTTAAAATAGCATTTTAACCCTCTGGGGTCTAGGGCAATATGCACAGTCAACACAAATCAAAACGGAATCGCATTGCGGCCCGCCCCCATGTCACGCCCCCTTTTATCGCCGATGTCGGTGTGACGCGCCGGCGCGTCCATAGACCACAGAAGGTTAACCCTATAACGCCCTTTGGATCATATTTGATACATGAGTTTCTGAGACCTCTATCTCATCAACATGATCAATACTTGCCATCATTTTAAAATGTTATGGACAAAATTCTTTTTTTTGTCTAAAATTAACATTGTTAACAAAAAGTTGCCAAGTATGTTCACATACTTTTGGCCGTGTATTACGTGCACTTGCTCATTTCCAGCAGTTTAGTCAAATATGTATTTACTGTCGTAATAATTATCCAACTTGAAGCGCAGACCTGATATCCACACTCACTCACACTGTAAAGAAACAAGCACAAATTCGTGCAGCGGCTGCTTATTTCATTGTTTTCATGTTTTGTTTTTGAATATAATGAAACAGACAAAGCGGGTCTCCAAACGAGACGCGTGTGCGGTGCAGAGATGTTGCATAACGGTCACTTCTTACCCGGGTAGGCTGTGCAACTCCTCCAGCTTTTTAAAAACGGCAGCAGGTCGGGCAGTGACGGCGACTCCCCAGAAGTTGAACAAGATGGCTTTCTTATTAGCCATCTCTCGATCGCTTTGTTTTTGCTGTCCGGGTCTCCACACAGTAATCAGGATCTCTGCTGCTGCTGCACCGTGTACAGGGTAAACTTTGCCCTTATAGACTCACTGCAGGTCCGCCCACTTACCCAGAGAGCTCACGCGTAACTGAGAAACAGTGGCGAGTCCAGACATGCACATGTTCACAGCTTCTCGTAACAAACAAACACGTTTTTATTGAATCCAGTTCGATGAATAAAAGACCAGACACGCACTCTTTATGTTTAATAATGATAATAAAAAAGTAAGTTAAACAACAATTTAAAAAAAGATTCAAAACTTTTCAGTGTTAGTGTGACAATGATCTACAAATGAAACATCATCGATTAAAAAAAAAGCTGTAAAATGCTACTTACAAATAAACCGGTATTTGTAAGTAGCATTTGTTGATAAGCATCAGAACAGGAGATATCTGTTTTTCCTGGTCCAGTGGTCCTAATTGTATGTCTTTGGACTGTGGGAGGAAGCTGGAGTACATGGAGAGAACTTTTCCTTCTCAGCGAAGAGCACATGGACTTTGTAACTTTACTCAGTCTTGATGGAAATCAGTTACACCTTCCAACTCAAGGTGAAAAGCAGCTGTTTGAAAGAGCTGCAGAAGTCATGCCGTGGATGTCTACAAAGGTTAATGTCTGCCTCTACTGGGACAGAGAAACATTTTCGCTTCATATGCTTTATTTACTTTATAAATGTTTTGCTTTTGTCTTTTCTTTTGTAGATGGTCTGACTCAACAAATATCTGAGTGGCAGTTTGAGATTTCTCCTTTACCCAGGCACAGCTCCACACCAGATGGAGGCAGGACAACAACTTGTGTTACGTCAACGAATACGGGCTCGGGGATGAGAGGAGTAACAATGGTATGATTGGGAAAAGAAAAGGCCAAACAGAGCAAATTGTGAAACTCCAGGTTTTTAGTAAAACGGACTCAACTCAAAGAGATGGCAATTTCAACTAAACAAAAGTCATCCACAAACTAAAATACCCTAAAATACCCTGACTTGTGCTGCCAGCAGATACCTACTACTCACCAGCGGCTCAAGGAAAACGCCAACATAAGCAGAATACGCCACTAAATCTCACCACCAAAGGCTGGTCCAGACACTGACTGAGCAGCGCTTCACCAGCTTATATATGTGATTAGGAATCTTTCTGTACTTTTAGATGCTCCCTTATTTCCCAAAGGGTTTCCATAGCGATTGATCTACATACACGTTTGACAGAAGATTTTCACTCTTCACTTCAGCACACTGCCCCTCAATCCTTCAGGGCCAAGACCCTTGTGGGGGGTGGGGGGTGGGGGTTGACTCCACTCAAGATTGAGATTATCTACTGCTCTTCTTTGGTGACAATTGGACACAAGTTGGTATTGTTAAGTTGGAGGGATTGTCAAACTAGCCAACAAATCTACTGAACTGCCAATAAGACAGCTGAGCACAATCAGCTGACATAATTTTCTGGCTACTACCCATTATGAGGTTCAAGCATCATTAAAATTTTCAGTATTGAGGTTGATTTTCGCCTGCTTAGTTTTCTTCCTGAACCCTTACAAAAAAGCGTTATACATCACAAGTATAATAATTAAATGAACATTTTTAAACTAGTATCTTGTTTTGCAGATCAGTGAAGTTGTTTCAGAGTGAAGGACATTTCGAACTGATGAAACATGGCTTGTACATCACAGTCCGCCAAAGATTATGTCAAGACTGCCAGAGTCCACCTTGTGAGAGAATTAAAGAATCTGTGATTATGCAGAATTTGAATCAGAAAGGGGTTCTTGGTGAGGAAGAGGTCAGCATAATACAGGCAGAGAAAACTGATGAAGACAAAAGAAGAATGACACTGGACTCAGTCATTAAAAAAGGCGAAGCAGCCTGCTATGAGTTACTCAAGATCATAGACATGACGAGGAAGAAGACTTTAGGGAGGCTTCCTTGTTTTTTCTGAGAAAAAGGATGAAACATCCACTGAGACCAAGTTTGACGTGCACCATCAGCTGCTTTTCTTTCAAGGAAGAACCACAAATGGATAGAAACTACTTACAAGGTATTTTAGGACAAAATTCAGGGGTTCAATTGTTACATTTTTCATAATTTAATTTCTTTGATGCACCGATTTTATAAAATGTGTCAGAAGAAAAATGTGTTTATGAGTTTGCAAGACAACTGCATTTAACTCATAGCATAACCCCAATTCCAAAACCAGATGAGATGCTAGGTAAAGTGTAATTAATTTTAAGATGAATAAGATTTGCAAATCTTATAAAAACAGATTTGATTCACAACTAAACACAAAAAAACAGATCAGATGTCAAATGTTGAAAATGAGTGAATATATCCTGGAAAAGTACGTGATGCTAAAACAAACAGCTGGAGAAAGATTTTGCAACTAAATCTGGAAAAGTTTGAGGATAATGTTCCTTAACCTAAAATTATAAAGACTTTGAATATTTCATAATCTACAGTTCATGATGCAATGAAAATATTTAGAGAATCTCTGTATGCAAGGGTCAAGTCTGAAAATCCCTTCGTATAGCTGTGATATTTTGACCCTCAGGCAGCATCGGATTAAAAATAGGCATGATTCCCCTTACAAAAGTTCAGCAACTGGTCTCCTTAGTTCCCAGAAATCTCTGTTCAGTGTTGTTAAAACAAGGTGCTAGTAATATTCCATTGATATTTTGGTCCATTTTGATATAATGGCATCACACAGTTGCTGCAGATTTGTCAGCTGTATGTCCATGATGTAAATCTCCCAGTTCTGCCACACTCTCAGAGGAATCATTCAGTCTGAGCTCACGTGGATTCATGTTGTTCTGTGTCAATGAGTGACGTCTGCTCTCTCTGCTTTAGTCTTTTTCTAGACTCTTCAGCAACAACATTGTGCACAGAGCAGCCTTCAAGGAACACAGGCAGTTTGAGATCTGGCGACGCACTCGTCGTCGTCGTCATCATCATCATCATCATCATCATCATCATCATCATCAGGGAATCATTGTATGTGATCCCCATGTAGTTACTTCACATTTTTTTTGATAGTCATTTGTCTTTTCTACCTTGCATTTACTTTTGTTTCTGTGTTTTGTTCTCTTGATTGGTTTAAGCTGTGTCTTGTTTCTCCGCCATGTCTCGTTCCTTTAATTTTCCCAGTTTAGCTGTTCTACCTGCATCTGGGTCCTGTTTCCTGCTGAACCTGGATGATCATCCTGTTGTTTACACATATAATGTTTATGCCCTAATGGTAGTTCAATTATTTTGTTATTGAGACAAAACAAAGAGGCCATCACTGTTCTGTCAATGCAGTGAGAAAGCCTTGTTTATTGTTCGTACATTTGTGATAACTGTATTAATTCTGGTCTGCATGTTTCTGTCAGGACAGAGTAGAGAGATTTTCCTCATTAATGGACCTAGTTTATAATGCAGTTCAAGTTTTGGGTGCAGAAAATAAATGTAAGATTTCTAAAATAATAATGTACAGCTGAAAATGGACTCGGGGAACAAATAATAAATGCAAAATCTCTGTAAGTGACACGATTTCTCTCAATTAGTATATAAGATGACTTTCATAGTTGATACTGTTACATAAATGTTACATGTAGCATACAGGCAACAATTCACTGGTTCATTACATAATTTGAAACACGACAGCACTGTGAGAGTTTTGAATCAGCAAACAGGAAATGTAACTTTAAATTCATCTTTGGTTGCAATCTCTGTCTGTGACCACCAGATGGCAGACAACGCCACATATTTCAAAATGTTTTGATTTTCAGATTTTTACAAACTTACTTTTTTAGATATACATGTGTTCACTTCAAATATTAGTGGTGGATAAAAGTTTCATTTTATGAAAGATGTTTTTATCACAAAACATTTTTCATGTTTGTGACATTTACTCTTTTAAATGCTAAATTATCCCCAATAAGTGTCACACATTCTCAGTTTTGTGCTCCAGCTACACCAAATGAAGCTGTCACTAAGCATGACAACTGCAGTCCTTTTTAACCATGTTTCATTTTTACAAACATCAAGTCCATCCTCATTTGTGTGCAAATATGTCTTGATGTCCATGATATACGAGATTTTTCTGGAATGGTTTCAAGAAGGAAAAACAGCTGCACCAGTTTGTGGCTTCAGGATTGAGCAAACGAGCAGAGTTACTTCTGTTTGTCTCAGTCTTTTTAAAGAAGTGAGACTAGTCACATGTTTAGGACATCGTGTGAATGCTGCAATACTAATCAGAAGAAAATTACTTCTTCATATAGCTGTTTGTGTGAAGGTAAATAATGTAATCTAATTTGTTTCCAACCAGCTTTAGGTTAACTTTAATTTTTCTGCACACATAGATTAATTAAAGTCTATCACAAATTTTCTGAAAGCTGAGCACACAGCCCGTGTGTAACAGAGAGTAAAAGCAGTAAAAGCCACCACAACACACCTTCCACCAATCAGAGCAGATTGATCTCTGACTTCATGATTTTTCCATTTTTCTCTGGCCGATCACTTCCCATAAATGACTGTAAAGTCTCAACATCATAATTTACTTCTATCAGCATTCACTGAGCACAAACATTATACAGTACAAAAAAATAACATTCAGTTCACATCACTCTACATCCAAGTGACATGTTTTTTGTTTTGTTTTGATCGGCTACGTATTTCATATGAGCGTTTGTG
>VOQK01031409.1:5600-28402 GCA_015052645.1 Benitochromis conjunctus
CTGAATAGATAAAGCAGTGAATTAAAGATACACGGAACAAATACAAAAAAGGAGCGATTGGGAAAGTGAGGGAGAGCGCCGAATGTTCAAGAAATGACATCGAATAATGGACCTCAAAGACATATATGAAAGCGCATAATCTTTTAAGCTTGCATTTGAAGGTAATCTCCCATTAAAAGAACACTAGCTATTTCTTTGTGGAAGGGGAAATGCAAAGACAGCAGAACTGATGGGGACTATTGGTGTGACTTTGAATAGAGGAAAGACTGAAATGGCAAAAAGGTGCAATTTCTCAGGCGCCGGACTTCTGTGGTAAATTTCTTTCATTCCAACAGAACTACTAAAAACAGTGGCTGCTGAGAAATATAATCCTCCACCCCCAACCTCCCAACACACAAACACACACTGAGCCCAAGTACACATGCAACAAAGAGGAAGAGATTAAAGCATTAATTCAGTGAGAGGGAATAGGATCCTGGCATAAATTTAGAGTTAATGTTTTGGGGTTATCTTCTCTGCTGACTGCCGTTTCTACTCTCCGTACTCCATTGCACTCCACATACAAATGTAAATCAGGGTTACACCCTGTATCCTATAACATATAACGCCGCAAACTCTTGTTTTTCTTTGATAAGCTCTGTATGTATGTGTGTGCGCGTGCATGTGTGCGTTTTTGCAGTGACAACAGGTGCACGCTTGTGCACGAACATGGAAAAATACCAAGCCATCTATGTGCATGTATGTATGTTTGTGTGAAAGGTTGCCTGTGAATGTGGGGATTTACACTGCAGACAGAAAGTTTTATGTCGCACCACTTGGCTTACAGAAACAAAAAAGTACCAAAGAGAGAGCCTTGTTTGTTTGCTTGTCGCTGCTGGGTGGGGCGTACCTTACCAGGCGCACCGGCTTCCTCCTGGCGTCACACTGCATACCAGCTGGTGTGTGCTGGGGCGCCACAATGCATCGTGCCAGTGTCACAAACGAAGGGGAAAGTGGGTGCCTCATCATATAGAAAACTATCCTGGCAGCCTCCGTTCCTCATTAAAAATGCACTAACGCTGAACGCTCCCATTAATTTAAGCAGGCTGTATTTAGCGAGGGTAGCCTCATGTACAGTCTATAAAACACAGCAATTAAAGCAGGTAATTTTGGCTTCATCAAGGCCCAGCCGAGCGTAATGGGCCAGAAATGTGAAAAATTCCTCTAGCAGCCAAAGCTCGACGTGTGAACAGCTAGGATGCTGCCCATAGCACAAAGACAGATATGAAACTAGAAGATGACATGATTTAATCTTGCTCCTGGCTGATAATGGAAAGAAAATCTGTTAATGTTCTAGCTACGGTGTTGAAGATAATCATCTCTGTGGTTTCAATTCTTATTTCGAGACATCAGTCATCCTAATATAGAATAGAAAATGAGGTAGAAGGGTATCATGATAGACACAATACTAATAAGAGAGAGCGCACCTACCACTATGATAACACAAATGTACAGGCAATGAAACAAAAATGGCCCCAGCAAGAACAGATGTGGCTTATTTTGGCTGTTTTTGTGTTGTATTTTGTAAGCAACGTACAGCAAATGTTGTGTACGGTGGAGGACATTCGATTATAGCATCTGCCATGACATCATTCCGACTCCTGCTTGAACTTCTTATAGCTTCAAGGAGAAGTGCTAAGATGCAAGCTGCCAAAGCATGCTTTCAACTGCAACCCGAGTAGGTTACAACGTGGAGAGATCACATGTGCAGACTTCAAGACTTTGCTCAAAGGGAGGGACAGAATTGCTCACATTGTACCATCCCATAGCAACAACTTTTCTTTTCCCCCCCCCTTCTTCTCGCATTTGAAGCTAGCACAAACTTATAAATGTTTTAAGTTTGTGCCATTTATCTATAGAGCGCATCCACAAAAGACTGAAATATAGGAAAGAATATTTTAGGCCTTTTAGTTTTTTCTCAAATTTGAAAGCATGCCAGCCGTTGGTGACAAAGCACCAATGCATATTTGGTCACGTGTCCAGTACTGCGGTCAGAAAGACTACAGAAAAATACTCACAATATAAGAAAAATTTAAGTAATATGTAAAAAAAATAATCAAATGACTACTTTGTTTCCCTACTAGTAAATGCATGTGCTGTCTCCAACCTATGTGTACTATGCAGAACTGAAGACGCCTTTTGGATGAAAGGTGAAACATCTTCAAGAACCTAAAAAGAAGTCCATTTGCCTTCAACCCAGGCGCTTAAGACGATCCAACCTATGTGACATATTTCCCAATAACTGTTTTCCTCTGCTTTTTCTCTCTGTCTTTTAAGTGGCTGTTTTCTTTAGCGTTGTAAGAATTTGAAACAAGAGTCGAGTCAGTAGCAGGGAACAAACAGTAAGGACCGCTTTAGTCCAAAGACTGCTATTTCCATCTGCAGCCATTTATATTCGGTGGCATGGCTCTGCTCTGGGGCCTCCCTGCCCTTTCACACGGACACATGGAAAGCTGGAGGCGGTGATGGTGGTTGGGGGGGTGGGTGTCACTGACAACACATATGACACAGATTAAGTCAGATACAGCATGAAAGGAAGAGCTGGAGTGGAGGTGGGTTGTAAAGTGGCATGCAGATGTTCAGCAACTGTGTGCAGGCTAAAGCTTTAAAAAACAGCACATCCTATATAAAATTTATGAGATTGAGTTTGGTGTGTAGAATGGTATCATCCAAAACTCCAACAATGAAAAAACTCACAGAAAATTACTCAGAACATGGACGGTGATCAAAGAAACACTAAGAAAGCGATATATAAACAGAAGCATGGGCGAATATTACCTGGCTGAGCAAATAGTTGATTGGACACGGGTGTGACAGAAAATTGTTGAGATAAAAGCGTACAAGAATAAGGTGAATAATTTTAAAATAACATTGGAAATATTTATTTTGGCAATAACTCTGAAAAAAGAAATAAATCGGAGCAGTCGGGGTCAGTGCTGGCAAAGCATTGTCGTTAGGGTTAGGCTGTTCAAGCACATACCATTACTTAAGTGACAGCCTCAGTCATATAAATAGATGAGGCCACATTCTTAATGAAAAGACATCGTCCACAAAGTAGCATTGCAGTGAAACAACTTAAACACCTTACAGATTTCAGTCAGCGTCAGCGTGAGAGCGACTCCAACGTGTACGAATGTCAGTCACTCGCTTTGTGTTCTTGCAAGTGAGGCACGCTCGGGTATGTACGGCCATCCACATTTCCATACCCTAATAATAATTACCCTCAATTTACTCTCTGCCCCAGAGGTACGAGGAGTAAACAGTCCAAGAATATAACCACATCCGTGCGAAAATGTGATTTCACATCAAGAGGTGGCCACACGGTATGGAGGATAAGTCATTTCCTATACGTATGAGAACTACTGTGCCGCAAGTGCAGGATAAAAAGTCAACTTCGTCCACTGTTGTTTGCAAGGCTCCTTTTTATGGATTTTATTTATGGCGGATCATGACCTTGAATAATATTAGTGAGTCAATAACATGAATTGACTAAATTGCAGTCACTGATAAGAGCACGCCGCAGAATTGTTTCATAATAAATACTTCCCACGGATAATGAAACTTGGGCGTGATTATGTTTAACAGTAAAACTGTGATGTCTATGTGCTGTCTAATGACTAATAGCAGTGTGATTTTAATGACTGCTCTTGCTGCTGCCATGCACTAATTCAAAAATGATTAGTTAGTAGTTCCCTTTCTTTCCTGACTGAAAATGTGGGCCATCAAATGTGGGACCATGACAGTAAGTGGCCAATGTTATAGACACTCACACAGCATGTATTTAGTCTCTTACTTTCTTTTACCTGACAGATCAGCATCTTCTACGGTGAATCATGCAGCTGTTAGTTTAAGTATCCAAAAGTACTAAAAGTATATACAAAAGGACAGATGAAACTTAAATCTTAAGCCTTTTTAAGAAATGGGATACATATAATTCCTGGTTGCATTGATATGTTATAGTTATTATTCAAACTTGGCTCACTTTTTATATCATATTAATGTTGCTCGTGACTTCAATCAGGACTGCTGACCATACTGATGGAAGAAAATGTAAGGCTTGCACCATGTGCACAAGATTTGGCAGTACATCTAGTTATATATAATGCAGAAACCCAGAGATTTCTTACTATAGAGGCTATACTTGAGATGCCAAGTCCAATGTGTTGTTCAGATAAAGCATCTATACTCACTTTAGAAAATGTATGTATCTGATCTGCTTCTTTGAAGCCAAGAAAGGTAGCCTACCCAAAGATTATGTGATCCTCTCTGAATGAACAGACGTCATTTATTATAAGTTATTACATTTCTGCCATGTGGGTAAATGAGTGTAACTCCTGTGAGCTGGAAACACTCACTGCTGGTTACTGCAGCTGTATAATGCACAAAAAAAGTAATAACATCTGGAAGCAACAAACTGCCTCCTTTTTGGTCAAACCTGAGATGAGCTATTTGAATCTCTAATTGATAAGAAATTCAAAGGCAAAGTGAATTCAGCCAAACACACACACGTGTGTGTCCTGTGCTCAGTTATTTTTGTGGAGGAACATTTGTGTGGAAAATCTGAAAAATCTTATTGTTGGTGGGTGTCTGTCAGTCCTTGTTTTTGCTTAGGACATTTCTGTTTAGGACGTTTTCTAAAAGAATTATGTCAGTCGCACAGGTCTAGCTAGAGACATATCAGGAACTACCTGCAGCACCAGGTTGTTAGAAAAAAATATGTATTCCATAACTGGTTGCAGAGTGATTGTGACAATCACAAGGTGAAATCAGTTGAAAAACGTATACGGCACTCCACTGACAACCTCCTTGGATTGCTTTGGTCATCTGTAGTTTGCGCCGAAAACGAGACTCGTCTGCAAACCCTCACCAACTACTTGCAGAACAGTAGTGAAACTGTGAAACGGTTGGCACAACCCAACGCAGAAGGCCTGCATACAAACTATGGCGATCAGGTAGCCACCATGGCAATATATACATCTTCCCTGGCAACCAGTGGTCGCAGTGCATACAAATTATTACATTAGAAAATTAAATTTTCATACTTATACTTGTGTTTTGAATCCAAAAGAAGGAGACTTTTAAACAGTGACACAACTGACATTTAAGTTTCTAATAATAAACTAAGTAACACGACAGGATTTGACAGTTATGTTTGGAACAAATGCACCTCCATTAAGCAGAAGGGCTTCATATCATGTGAGCAGTATCACTGTTCAACATAAGCTGACACCCAGTGTAGTATAAACCGAATGAGGTTATATAAAAGGAAGCTTTTAATGTTGCTTCACGTTGGCCAGCTGTAAAACCACCCTGCCACTGTTAGTGTGTAACTTATTGTGTACAGTTCTGCTATGTTACAGATTCCGGGTCTGGGAATTAAAGCCTGGAAGCATTTGTTAAGGTATGAAAAAAAAAGCCCAATACATTTGTCTTATGTGTTATGTTCTCCAACACTACATCTCCTTTGAGACGGCCAAGCTCAAACCACAACTGTTCCTCAACCATTTTCACATTCAGCTGGCCCAGACTGGGGCAAGGCAATTTGGCTCTCGGGCCATCTATACAGTGCCTTGTCTGGGAATGGATTTAGTGATTCTGATCTTTTTTTTGTGCCCATGTTCTTTGTCTCCATTGTGAAGACTCGGGGAAAGAAAGAGAGAGAGAGGGGGGAAAAAAAAACAAGTTTGACCGAAGCCCAGTCAATTATCTCCCAGGTGTTTGACTGAAGTGATTGTAAGCGATCGCGGCAGTTCCCACGAGCCCCTGGACTGAGACGGGCTGGAATTAGCCAGGAACAAAAACCAATTCAGCAGAAGTGAAGAAACAGCAGTTTTGAATAAAACCAGGCAGAGAATGCAAAAGAAAAGGTTCCCTGCAGAAGATAAAGTCGAATCTTGGCTCCTTTTTTTTTCTCTTCTTCCTCCATTCCCCTGTTACACACAGCCTATCATATAGCCTCGTCTTTTAAACAAACTGCGGGTCTGGAATTGTGTCTGTGGTGCTTCCAATACCTTATTGTGTGAAGGTTAATTACTGGCAAGGCATGAGAAAATTACATTCTCAAAATAAAGTATTATGATTGGCCCTTCTGCTGGCTATTTTAAGTCATGCGTAGTCTTCAAGCAAGATAGCTGGGAAACCAGATTTTTAGACTTGTTCGATATCAAGTAACCTCTTTTCAAGTCCTCTATTAAAGGGACTATTCTGACTTGCAAATTACCTTTCTTTCCCAGGCCCCAAACACCATTTCCTCACGAAGATTAAGTTATAGCCTGTACATGAGTGCACACAGTGTTGTAATAACACAAGACACTTTTCTATTGATATCAGAGAATTTCCTTGTGTCTTCTCACATCTCCTCCTGAGAGAATTCAGTCATGCTGAAGGGCAGCATATCTGTACAGGAAAGATACTGTGGGGAATGACATTTAGAACTGGACGGGGGAGGAAAGCGGTGGACTTCTCAATCGCAACCAGAGGTAGTGGTAAGCTAACGTATGGGATTTTAGCCTAAGCTAGCCGCTGCAGGAGACCAAGCACATTCCTGCAGTCAATTCGTAACCACTAAAGGGTGGTTAACTGAGTAAAGACTTTAACTCAGCCTCAGTGAAGAGTCAAAGTAGGAGCCTGCTTAGGTTTGCATGAATCTCTTGACGGGAGGCCCCAGTTCCCAGGCAATGATTGTGCATTTTCCTCCCTGCTGGAATCTTATTTACTCTCGCCTTCCACATGAGATGGCCACGTCAAGCATGGTTTGCGTCCGCTGCGCTCTCGCCCGGCTGCTCATGCTGCACGCCAGCTCACACACATCAGTGCTAATAAATATGAAGCCTGGGGAAACTGGCTTCTTCTGGTGCGCAACGCTGGAGGTATGTGCCAAACTGGCAACCCAGAGTCAAAGATCACGTCACGAGCAAGCTCGAGCTGCTTGGGACTGTGATGAGTGTGTGAGCGCAAACGATGACTCCGGGGGCTATGTGGCATTGCCACAGCAAAGCACACGCACCCACCCATGACCAGAAAATGTCATTCCCATTTTCTTTTTAAATAATAGATGAACAAGTCTTTCAGCTGCAGCTCTCTTTGGTTCGAGTCACGTGCTAGCATATGGCTTTTCTTGACCCCACACATTTTCTTTTCATTTATAATAATCCATATGTCTCAGTTCACTGATCCAACATGCAGCAAGTCACACGTGCGTTATCTGCCAGGCTTATTAAATTAAAGCAACACAGAAGGGAATGGCATAACCCAAAACAGTTGCTTTCCCCCATGCTCTATAAGACTTAATGATATTCTTCCTCTAAGCTGTGGAAAAACTGTGTGCATGTGTCCCTGGCAAACACCTTCACACTGAATGTGAGTTGAAAAGATCCTTTGAGCAAGGGACAGGTGACACCTTAAGCTGCTGATGGAGTGTGACATCCTGCAAGAAATTTTGCTCCTTTTTTTCCTAATGACCCTCCCATAGTCAGCCTAGTCTCTCTCATCAAGCTAATTTGTAGTGTCATCTCCTGCCCTCAGTAGTATCACCCCCTGCCCTTGGTTTTCACACATTAGATACCTTAATGCTGTGGCCCTAGTCATTTTTATACATTTGAAAAATAGTTAATGTGTTTACCCACACTAGTATTTGACACTGCCACTATATTTATCTCCCTAGGAGAAAAAAAATTCAAAAGAATTTCAAGGCTGAGTAGATGAAGAGAAGCAAGAAATGAGCTGTGATAAGAGTTGCAGAAATAACACAGGAAAACCTCCTCAAACTGAAACAACTTGTTCTGCAAAAACAGTGTTTTGCGATCTACCTTTTGTGTGCTTTGACATATCTAGATAATGATACATTATTTGCGACCCTCGCTTTTTTTTTCGTTTTTTCAATAATGAGCATCCAGAACAGGGTTGCCATTTGTTTGACATCAATAAACCGAAGACAGCTCCCACATACTCAGAAAGCGAACGGGAGATGATCCGCGGAGACTTGTGTTTCGACTACTGTGACAGAAAACACACGCTTTCGTTTGGTGCCTTTGAGTGACCGTGGTGAAGGTACCGTATCAGTATGTCTAATAGATTGGAATAGATCGGTCATTTTGATTTGTTATAACTGTGGAGTTGTACTGCTCATGCAAATTCTTTGCAGATGCTGAAAATACAGTGCGGTTTTCGTCATAGTCATGGAGTGCTAGACAAGCTCTTTATCCTCTTGAGAATATTTGACAGCACATGGGAGGTTGCCCCACCAGTCTAGATGGGTTTTGTGGTATTTGACCATGTCTTTCAAGGTGTCCTAAATGGGGGATGTGCTTCAGTATGGGATATCACACCCACTGTTGTAGACTATCCGGTCCCTGTACAATCATTCTGAAAGCTTGGTGCGCATTGTCAGTAATAAGTTAGACGTGCTTTGGGTAGGTGGACTCTGCCAGGCCTGATCTTTGTCACTGATTCTGTTCATGATTTTTATTGATTGAATTTGTAGGCATGTCTGTGGAGGATCCTAAACAATCCTGAGGCCATCTCATCTCTACTCTACTCATCCCTTGGCTTCATTGAGTGATGACCTCCAGCTCAGACTGGGTTGCAGCATATGAAGCATCTGGCATGAGAGGTAGAACATCAGAGTCTGAGGACATGCTTCTAAGTCATAATGGGGTAACATTTCCACTCGGCGTGAAGAACAAGTTACTGCCTGACGTGGTAAAAAGAGACTTGAGTGTCAGTTTACCATTCGATAGAAATTCCTACCCTCAACTGTGGTCAGGTGCTCAGTAGTGACTGAAAGAATGAGATTGTGGAAATTGTGGAACCCCTCCAGGGTTTAGCCTAAGCCTTCACTCAGTCATTTGGAAGGAGCTCAGAGTAGAGCCGCTACCACATCGAAAGGAGTCAGCAGACGCGGTCTGGGCATCTGCCTCGTAGATTCCTCCTGGTTGAGGTGTTCCAGGCATTCCTCACTGGAGGAAGCCCAGGGACAGGATCAGGACAAGCTGGGTGGACAGATGGACGCAGCACACATGCAGCTGATAAAGGAATGAACCTACATATAAGTGATTTTTATCAACATCTGTTAGCTTATACGTTGTATTAAAATGAATAAATACGACACATAAATAAAAATATATTTTAGTGATCAAATTAGTTACTTTGAAATGATGAGCCAGGTGCGAATTGTCTCTACTGACACTGATAATGAGACACAATTCATATCCTCTCCCATCACGAACATGTTCCCATTACTGGTAGAACGCACAAGCCACGGTATTGTTTTAGACCAGGTGCCATTTCCACCCTCATCATAATTGTGCAAATCCTCACTTTCTGCTCGGTAGAAGAATTGAGGTAATATAATCAGTCATAAAAGGTGCCACAACAAGCAATATTACTGAAACACACCAAATCAGATTCTGGCTGCAATTCTCTCTTTCTCTCTTCTTTTTTTTTTGACTTTTCTTTGTACTGTCAATTTCTCATGTCAAACAGCTTCACTCAGCCGCTACTAAAAACAGACAATATTGACACCTCCTCTCCTGCAGCAAATGGACAGATTGATCGAAACCCGAATAAATGTGGAATTGTTGCAGTCGCATTGGGATTTGTCTCTGAAAATGTAACTCTGTTACAAGGGGAAAATGCAGGCAAACAGAGATAAAAACAGAACTAATAAACAGAAACTGTCTGTAGTTTAATACACAGTGGAAAGAAACAGAAGCCAGGGTATGTCATCAAGCAAGACAGATTGACAGCGTCATCACCGGCTAAAACGCAGGGCTTTCACAGCCATACCCAAAACCTGTTTGTAACATCTTATTTCCAGCATGTACCCAGAGGCCACTTCTGTGTTCCTCAGAAAGCTGTGCTTTGCAGCCACGCTAGCATGAACCCCCTGATGGCTGGCAGAGCCCTCTGATCTGGCTGCTCACACTCTAGTCCACACTCCCGGGATCGGGGATAAAGGACCCTTTTCTCTTCTCAACCCAGTTTTTCTCCCCTCTCTCTCTCCAGCGCCCCCCCCCTAACAACATTTGTTTTAACTGCCTGCCTCAATCACTCACACTTTTTTTTTTAACTCCTTCTTTTCCTGCTCCTCCTCTCACACTTCACCCCCCCCTTCGCCTTTTCCTCACCGCGACTAGCCACTGAGTGCAGCCAAGGCTTTTGTGTGCAGAGTGGCTCTTTATTGAGTGTCACGCTGGCTGATAATCTCTGTTTAGTGGTTATCGCCCCTCCACACCAGGCCCATTAATTAGGATTAATAGTTGAAGAAGCAACTTTTAAGAATGCACTCGCACAGCAACGAGGCCACGGTTATGAGCTGCCACTTGTTTGCACGCGTCCTCTGACTGTGTTTTTATGAACGCCTGTGCGGGTATTATTTGCGCGTTTGTCAGAACAGCTAATCAGGGGGAGCCAGTTGTAAGTGGCATGTCTGCGGTTTATCTAGTCGATGATGTGGCGGGTGAACAATGGTGCCAGAAACAATGAACGGGGGAGCGGTGTCTGCCGAGATTGCAAACGTCTCACGAGCAGAGAGCCCTCGCGGATGTCAGATCACCATATTGTAGGGCTAATGAGATGGCGACACACTGTACACAAAGGTGCTGTAAAATCCTTTCTCTGTGATGGCTGGCTTGCTGTGACATTTCAGCAGGGGTCATATTGAGGTGAAACACAAAGACAAGGTCTTCTGAGGAAATAAGCCAGAATTGGCTTTTGAAACAAACCCTACAAACTCGTTTTTTCAGCGTCACGCAAATAGCATTGTCAAGTTCGGTGACACAGTCTGTTTTGTTGCTATTTCTAGCCGGTGTAATCTACAACGTGGGTGTAAACACGTTCGTTTCTTGACATACACAAGTGTTCTTTTAAATTTCCATCCTCATTAAAAGCTACGGGCTCATTTGCTGTGAGAAGCCCCAGTGAAATAAACTCCAAATATTTGCGCGTGGCATCAAAAGGGGCTTACATCGCAGACAGCACGTCCTCAAACAAATATTGGCGAAAATGTTGGGGAGTGATGTTGTTAATTGATGCTGTCCTCTTCCCCTTTTAATCACATAAGCCCTGGATGAATCTTAGTTTAATTCGCTGATAGAATGCCTCTTTTTCCAGCCTTCCTCCAGCTCGTGCTGAAAGCTGAAGGGATCAGGCCTAATCCAAACCGCCACCCCTACCCGTCCCTGGGTTCTTCCCCAACGTCCCGTGGCTGGTCAAGTTCGGGCTGCTCGGGAGAACAGAGGAAGAACAAGGAAACTGGCAGGCGGAGGTGGGGGACTGTTTGTCGGACCTGGTTATTCCGCTCCGTGGATCCCATCAGGCGAGTCGTGACATGTCTCGTCTGAGGGCACGTCCCACCTGAGTGCCGTGAAGGGGGGGTTAGACTCGGCAAAGGGGAAGAGTGTTATTACTGTCTCATCTGGTCACACTCAGTTTGCATCTCTGGAGTAGTTTATTATATGAAGTCTGTCTGTGCCTTCTTTTTTTTTTTATTTTTGTAAGTGGTCAGCCTACCTCTGCAGCATTTTATCAAATATTCCCTTTGTTTGCTTCGACTGTTAAATCAAACCAGTTCAAACTAAGATAAGCATATCACCCCAAAGGCTTACAGCAGCAGCTCAATTTCCCGTATTCTCCCCAATTTCCATATTTTCTCATCTTCATTCAACAGTTTTTTGTTTTAGTTCTCCGACTCTCCATTTAATAAACTGTGTACCTCTTTCATTTAGAAACGTTTAACCTCTTTATAGCCTGCAATACAAATATGTCAACTCACGCAGAATTTACAACAAACTAAAGCTCTCAATTTGCATCATTTCCGGGAGTCCTCCGAGCTCCAAGCATTAGCCAATGCCTTGATTAACACCGGTGTAAACGTCCTCCCCCCAACCCGTTTGGCACTATGAATGCCCTGACACTACAAATAGCGGTAACTCAAGACCCCCAAGAGAAAATGGCCCTCTGAAAAGCTTGATCTGGTTGGTATCTAGACTTACTGAGTGCCAATCAGTGACTTTTGTTTGCATGCCTGTAGATTAGTCACCAGTAAAGGAAGAAGCCCACGTGATAAAGGGAAAAAGGGAGGAGGACTGGTTTAAACAGCATCCCATTAGCGAGAGAACGAGAGTAAAGATAAGTGTACAGCGTGACAACTCATGCATGTGAATGCGACGGCAGTCAAACGGATTTGTATTGTTTTGCTTTTGTCAGCCCCAACAAACATGCAGCACACGTGCACTGGCACCAGCTCGTATCTACCTTTTGTCAGACATGTCTGCATGCATGCCTTCGCCTGTGCGCTACAACACATGAGCTTACATTTACGCTGCTGTTTGTATTTATATTCACTTGTCTCACGGTGACACCCACATCATAGCATGAGTGCAGCTAATTACAACCAGTGCTAAACCTCTACCCTTAGCTACCAACACAGGGCCGTTTACTCCCGTGTGTCACATTCTCTGAACCCCTCTGTTTGACCTTAGTACAGCTGTCTCCCTCATAAACCATATTCCACAGTACCGCTGTTGCTGCTGCTGCTGCTGCTGTTGTTGTTGTGGAATGACCTTTCTTTAAGACTGTGGGGAGCCCATTTTTTTTGCTATTTTCTTTTAAATACATTCTCTTTAGCGAGCAAAATGGTTCCTGCAGTGACAAATAAGATGCCACCGAATAAAGGAAAATAAAGGTTGGAGTGATGAATCATATTTGTTTACACCGTCTGAAGAGCAAAGTCTTTTGAATCATTTGTTTTACGACATTTAAAGAACAACAAGAACAAGAAAAAAAAAAAGAAGCTTTCATTTCAGTCCACGTATGTTTTTGAGATTGGGAACGTTTGCGGCTATGATGAATATTGTTTTTATGCGTAAACAGCATTATCAGATTTAGCCGTTAGCGTGTGGAAACAATATAAGGTGCATTTTAGAGTCGGTGTAGCTTTTTCTGCGTCGGTGATGGAGATAGAAAGCAAATGGTGGCGGGTGCCAGTGCGACAGGTGAAAACTTCAAATTGACCACAGCAGTGTGTCGCCCCAGCGTGCACACACGCTGCGTCTGGCTATATGTTCCCCTCACGTAGCAACATATGCCGGAGCCAGGAGGCAGCTTCACATTTTGTTACTTTGATATTGCTATCGCAAACTCCATATCCTCCTGCCCACATGACTCCGCAGACGAATCGAGGCAGGCATGTGACAGTGTAAGTGTTCCATATTTAAAGGATATGTCAGAGCTTGTGTGTGTACTTGTGCGTGCGTGCGTGTGTAAATGTGTTGGAACAGAAAGGGTTCAAGTTGACAAACTGCACACGCCAACATTACGAGAGTGAGAAAGCAAGAGCATGTGGTGGTGGTGATGGAGGGGGGTGAACAAAAAGGGTGGAGGATAGAAGAGAGTCGGGGTGAAGCAGAGGGGAGGGGTCTAAATCTGTGAGAAAACGTCTAATCCCTGGATTGCTGAAGCTTCGGAAATCTTGGAAATAGATTAGGAGCTTCGCTGGCCCAGCCGCCTTTAATAAGAAGGCCCGTTTGGCTCCAAAGTCATGGCACAGCAATTGCATAATGTGCAGAGCCGCCACTTCTTGTAATTATCGTTTCCCCTATTTGGAAAATGATTCAATAAACACTGATCCGCTGTGTTCTGTGCATACTGACAAGCTGTGGATGGAACACGCAGAGACCCTGGTACATGTGCGACACCCACTCCGGCCCGGCCACTAATCCAAATACGGGAGGAGGCTGAGGGGCACGCTAATCGAATGAGAACTGACTGTATCGACGGGAGAATCTTTGTGCATCTTCTCTCGCACCGGACAGCCACCGAGCCGAGGAGGCTACTGATACATTTAGAAAGGTCCGTCATCAGATAAAAGAAAGTTGCGACGCTGCTCGCGACTTTATCTGCCTTCACACATCAGCAAACTTTGGTCCTTTTTTCTTTCTTTTCCCTTTTGGCACCCTCTGCCACCAACATTGCCTCTGATATAATTTCTGGAATGGGCAAGCATCGAAGACCCGTGGTGGGGAGCGACTGAGGTCATCTTCATCTGTTTGATCACAGTGGGATTACATTTCCCCCTCCAATGGGCTTTGGTGGTTGAGACCATATAGTTCCTGTTCTCAGACCCTCAGAGAGGCGAAAGTGTTGAAACACATATTTGATCTGGGTCTGCCGAACACAGGAAGGAAAGTTTCTTCATTCCTGCCTTTCATTCACACTTCAAAGTGAAGTATGAATAAAACACTGAACAGATATCATCATCAAGTCGCGTTAGCAAGCTATTGTATTTTAGCGCACAGATCTGCCAACGCAATAAAACTACAGTATAACCGATAAACTTGTTACAGTACGCAGTCACAGTGAGAGCTTTTGAAATAGCAACAACCTGGGCGCTCGGTGTGCGAGTACAAATGCCGTTCTCAAACAGACTTCAAAGGCTCCCGGGCCAATAAATCACTTCACCTTCCTATCGTTTTTGACACAAGGACACGAGGGGTGTGGTTTTTGGCATGAGTAGAAGGTCAGAAATAAATAAAGCTGTGGCAAAAAATAAATACATTTTCTTTTTATGTAATCACAGTTATTTTTTACTACTTACACCTCCCACCCCTCTTCTCCCCTCCCCCAATGATTTCAAAGCTCTTATTTGCACATCAGCGATGTAACTTTAACATCAGCAGCAATTTCAGCGAATGAGTTTAGCATTTCAAGAATGACCCTATTACCAGACACTGTGTCAGCCAAAATCCCTCGCAATTCATTCTCATCCATTGACACATCTAAAGCCACCAGTGGACGAGGCTCCACGACCATAATGGACATGTCAAAATGACAAATATTAGCTCTCCTTTCCCTCAATCAATTAAGAAAACTGGTCAATGAGAGTCTATCAATGACAGAATCTATGATTCAGGGTCCTTTAACAAAAAAAAAAAGACTTTTTACTCCAGTATAAATAACTGTCTTCTTTCTGTTTTGCTCTCCTGGCTGCATGCTCTCTCTCTCTCTCTCTCTTTTGCCAAAATGAGGGTAATGTGCTATGAAAGGTATCCCAGATTTCACACCTTCTGGGGTCCTTGGAGATGGAGAGACCAGCTGTCCATATCACAGCACCCGTGTTCCTGGCTACCCCCGGCCAGAGAGAGCCACAGGCATTCAGAGAGGCAAATACAGAGTGAGAGAGAGAAAAAAAGACAAAGAGGAAAGAAGCCAAGAGGTATTAAAAAAAGAACCAATCATCCAGATTTTACCTGGTGAAGACAAGAACACTTCAAAAGTATGTAGGCATATAAACCATTTACTCATACAGATAGCAGATCAGGATGTCATCTCATTAACCCATGAAAACTCAAACTCTTTTACTTGCTCTTTCAGTCTCACACACACACACACACACACACACACACACACACACACACACACACACACACACACACACACACACACACACACACACACATACACACACTTGAGAGCCTGAGACAAGCCAGGTTTGCAAAACGCCAGAGAAAAGAGTGACCTAAGCATCCTGGAAATCGCGTTAAATCTGGCAATATCATGGATCAGAACAACTCCGGCCCAGCTTGCAACCATTCTGTGACATTACCCTCGCTCAAAAAACCCCGTCTAAAGTAAGATATCCTTTCACTTCCTTTGTGAAACAGCCCATAAAGCTCTCCCCCACCCGCGCCCAAACACCAATCGTAAATGCGAGTGCCATAACACTAGTGTGGTGTACTGCTGTAGGGTGCAATTTTCCATAGACTTGCTCTATATTGCCTTGTGAGAAAGCTGGATCAAAATGGTATGGTTTCACTTTGGAAGCCAGAATATCATTGTAGAAATAATCATTGCAGGAATTTGGTTTCAGCCTGCTATTGTATGCATGTCACAGAGGTGCACCTCTGCAGAAACCTACCGTGTGTACACTTTCCATATCTTAAATGTCAGTGACACAAAAGTTGAGACAAAGAATTGATTAAAATGTAATTCCCAAAGAAGACTGATAACATAAGGGGTTTACATTTAGGTGTAGTGCTACATGGTGAAGTTTAATATTTAAAAGCCTAATTTCAACAGTGTTTCTGCAGCGTGTGTACGAATATATGAGGGAAACTGCCATCATATTGGAAAGAAAAACTATCAAGCTGAGAGTCAAAATCAGGATTTATGCTCATTATCTATTGTGCCCAGGCAGCACAGTGCTACAGTGGTTTGCACTGTTGCCTCACAGCAAGAAGGTTCTGGGTTGAAATACACACAGCCTGTCTATGTGGCGTTACCATGCTCTCCTTAGATTGTGGGGGTTCTCTCTGCGTTCTCCAGCTTCCTCGCACAGTCAAAGACAAGCAGGGGTTAGGTTACCTGGCAAATTAAGTCCATTTACCATAACTAGACCATTTGTTTTCTTGTTGAGCATTAAATGAGAAACATTTAATGTTAGCCTAGCAAAAACAACAATTTAGTTGTTTTTGCTAGGCTAACATTAAATGTTTTTCTCGAGTGTCAAATAGCTAGCTATTTTGCTGTTAAATAGGTTACTGGCCTGACAATTTACTGTACAGCAGTTCCTGGCTTTAACGTTTAAACACATTCATTGTGTTTTTCTCATATAACTCTTGACAAAAACCCCCCAAATAATTATATTTCCTAAAACATTCAATCTGAAATGATTACGTTTTTGTTATCACATGTACTCTGTCAACTCGATTTTCCCCATTGTAACCTACCAACAGCGCTAGCACGTATCAAATTGGTGTAAACCAAATGCAAAGCTTACCGACAGAGGTGGGCAGATCAATCCAAATATGGACAGCATCGATACCAACCCTGGTATTGGTACTGGATGGATACTAGTGCAATAGGATTAGTATATTGTTTCTATTCTCTAAGTTCAGCATGTAGCCCACCGAATTTTGCTAAATAAATTATTGAATTTTGGGAAATGAAAAAATATACCTCAAACACGCTCTGTGAAAAATATCTGAGCTTTTTCTATTGAATGTCAGGTCTGTTTTATTTATAGCTTATAGCACATTTAAACAAGCTGACCCAATCCTTGGTATCAGATCAATACTCAAATTTGCAGTATTGCACAGCTCTACTGACCCAGGACATTGAAATCATATTTGGTTGCTACTAAAGCATTTCTGACTGCCAAAGCTTCAAGTGTGTCTGCATATTAGCTGCTAGTGTGCTCATAGCCTCGCATATTGTTAGACAATAAGGACAAAATAGATTGATCCGTCACTCAGTGAAATGTGTGCAGTTTTACAACTAATGACTTTAAAACACGAGTAAGGGCAAAGCCTTTGAAAGGCGATCGCTCTGAAAGCTATAACCTTCCTTTGAGTCGTAAATAGTCACATATTACGTTTTCAAAGTAGCGGTTTCTCAGAAGGCTAGTCATCTGAATGTGTGTGGAGATCACTGGAAGTAGTAGCCCTAAAGGTTTTCACCTGAAGGGAGCAGGGCCATTTATTGATTGAGGAGTGTTCATTGAACTATATCAGTGAATGATTGACTGCATGCTAATCCCGCCCATGAGTGCGGTTCAGTAGCTTCATTTTACCCCTCACTGCGTTCTGGTGGTGATCATTTATGCTTCATTTCTGACAACACATTTTCTATGTGAGAAAATGAGAAAAAGAGGGAGAAAAACCTATTTGCTGCACTTTAAATCACGAGGATTAAGTGTGTAAGTGAGTGAGAGAGTGAGAGAGAGAGAAAGAGCGAGCACAATGCTATTCCAATCTCAAGTGCCAGAAATACTGAACAAATAAGCCACAGCAATTTATTCCAAAACAACACAAATCTTGTTCTTTTTTGTTCAAATGAGCGTTGTGGTTTTCAGGCTTGTGAAAAGGAAGACTATAGAACAAACACAGCTAGAAGACAAGGAAGCAATGCCAACATCCCTAATTATATGCTATTCATGTTCTCTCTCATCACTTTGCAGCGGAAACAAGAGCTGATGTAGCCGTTTTGCGGACAGCTAATTGTGTGAGCAACAGCGTGCGCTGCCAATGCATGAGTAACTCTCCGAGGCTATTTCTCTGTGCTGAAAAATAAAACAAAAATTCAGCACGAGGATTTAGAGGCTGGGAAAACATTTAGCATTATTGCTACTGTAGCTCATTAGCACTTGCTCTGCAGCACCACACTTGGTCCGTGCACAGAGCGCCCGGTTGTTTCAATCACCCGGGGTGCTGCCTCTGAAAGGACCGTGGCCGCAGAGACTTGCCTTTCATATCTGCACCAATTGTTGTGGCTATTTTGATTCCCCGGCTGCTCAGGCCAAACGGCCTGCTGCTTATTCCAGTCACACACCCTCCTGGAGCATGACAGAAGAGGAAGCCATTTTGAAGGAGTGGCCAGTCTCAGTGAAATGAAAAATGTCTGGTGACTCAGTAAAAAGTGCAATAAAAGTAAAAAGCCAATTACTAATATTTATGCTCTTTTCTTGCTCCCTTGTCTGTTTCTCTTGTTGTTGTTGTTTCTCGTCTGAGAGCGTGTCCCGCCAAAGTCCTTTGTCTGGGGTCCAGTTGGTTGTTGGTCACACATAATGAGAAGTGAGTCTCTGAAGTCAGTGTGATCCTCGGGCTCTCTCTCTCCCCCTGCAGTGTGACGGGGCACCGGGTCCAGGATCCCAACCCGAGACTGCCAGAGTCTTTAAGTGGCTTTGAGATGGGAGAAGTGATAGAGGCTAAGCCCTTAATAGCCATTTCTCTGTAATCTTTCCTATGAAAGGCTAAACTATGGGGGTATTGATTTGTTTGAAGAGGAGGAGAAAAAAAGTGGAGGAGCGTGTGAGAAAAGTACTCCATCAGGACGGGACATCTTGAAATGTGACAAAGCTGTTCGTCGGTCCAGGAGATAAGCTCAGATTGAGCCCATTTTATCCGATAAACGCTGCACAGTTTGCTCCGAGAGAGCAAAACAAAGACAAACTCATCAAATCCAAGTTGACAAGACTCACAAACAGTGGTGGTCTTTCTGTCTCTCTTTTTTTTTTGGCCACCCTTTACTGTCTCTACCAAGTCTGCACTCTAACACAGTGGTGGTCACATCAAAGGCTTTTTTTTTGTGTGTGTTTGTGTGCCTCCACTGCGTTGGCTTCAAGCTCGAGTCAGGCGCTCCGGTTAACAGCGCGTCCATTGTCATGAAAACTGCACACAAACGCTGAGAGGAGGCTGGGAAGTAAATGTGCCACAAGTGTATGTGCCGGGAATGCTAAAGTGTCATACGTCTGTTTGTGACGATGTTAGTGAGATGAGTGCTTTTTCGAATGACGCTAAGCAACAATCCGTGCTATATCTCACTGCCCATGCCAGTGCACATTTCCCCATAGATACAGCCCTCGAGGATATGGTAATTGAGCTATTATTAGATATGGCAGCGGCAGAAGTGTTCTCTTTGTAGTTGCAGAGAATACATATTTCTCCATTTGATCATTTTAAGGGAGTCTACAGTATACCTATCTGATTTAAGGACCTACATCGTGTCGTCCTCGTACACGTGGTTTCCATGCTTGAACTTTTAAGGACTAATAATTCTGCAACACCAGAATCTGGACCTGTTGTCAGCACAGAAGATGCATCTCCTCCCAGTGTTGGTTCATATGTCGCCCGGGGGAGGGCAGGTGGTCACTTCACCTGGTCCTCCGCCTATTTCTGCTACTAAACACTGAAGCTCTCATCTGGCTCACACTTGACATAATACCTTGGCTATAATTAAAGCAGCCATTCTTTTTAATAGCCTTGCTGTATGCCAGTGAGTGGTCAAAGGGTTTGTTTATGTCATTATCAAAAAGGAAAAGAGAGATACATCAGGCAAAACTCTTTGGGCTCTCCTCACAAGCAGAATATCATCATAAAGACACACAATACTCTTGTTTTCTCAACCAGCTGTAAAGGCAACAATTTTCATGTCATCTAAGATAGTTCTCCCACACACGCACACTCCCAGACAGCTGTAAAACAGCACACTTGTGCACGTTTGTGCAGTCAGTAAGTGGTACATGTGTGTCTCCCTTGCCTCTGCTTTCCTGTTTTCTTTCTTTCCAGCAGTCATTAACCCTTGTGTAGAGTTTATCTTCCACACACAAGGTTCTTGACCCTTTGATCACCAGGGGTTATTCATTACCACGTGTGTGTGTGTGCACGCGAGCGTGTGTGTGTGTGTGTTTGTGTCTGTGCTGTGAGGCTGTGTCAGGAAGCAATTGTCTTTCCAGCAGTCGCCAAACGGAGACTAGTCCTGTCAATAGGCTCGAATGAAAGCCACTGAGTGGACTTTCAAAGGGAATTTGAAATGAGTCATTTATCATTTACAGCTCACTCACCTATAGGAAGCAACCACGTTAAAAGTAAATTAAAAAGAAATATTAATGAAAGTTTTAGAGGAATTAAATACGTGTGAAGTTTATTTGCAGCTCTTTGAGGCACTGCAGGAAATAAAGGCTTACATATTTATACATTTTTTAGTGTCCAATTAAATAAAAAAAAAAAAGGTAAATGGTAAGAAAAAAAAAGTAGAACACACACAAGAGGCCAGGGAGTCGTTACTCTCATTCATGTATAGTCATGTGGCTGTGCAAGGGTTGGGTGTCTCTGTGGTAAAAGTCCACAGTGGCCTTAGTCTGTCCAAGTTATTGGCTAACAGGCTGTTTGGCTCTGAGAACTATCCTCCCACAGACGTCACCAGTACCAGGCTTATGCAAACATTATAGTGGAGTGATGAGCACACACGCATACAGTGCACTCGTACACGGAGGTGGAGGAATACCAGCCAATTACACAATCACACACCACTAGACGTGAGAGGGAAGAAAATCATTCACACTCGCTCCTCCCGCCTACTTTCTCACTTATCTCTCTCTCTCTCTCTCTCTCTCTCTACAAACTCAAACATCAGAAATTTCATCCTGCGCAAACCTTCACACGCGCCTGCACACAAACACACACATACGCATACGCACACACACTGTGAGGAGGACAGAAAAATCAATACTGATCATGGGGCCAGCTGTTTTGGGCCCATCACTCCACTGTGATGCCGAATGTGAGGTGATTCATGACAGGAAACGCTTTCCCACTCCCACGCCTCACAGAACGACAAATTCCTCTCTTTTTCTCATCCTTCTATTCCTCATGCACCCACTCTCCCCCTCTCTCTCTCTCATGTTCTTTCACAGGGTCCAGGGTGATGAGAACGACACTGCACAGAAGGGGTCTTTATGCAAATTTGATCAGTGATCCCACCGCACTGGCGCCCACCCCGCATCCCCCAGCTCATTTGCAAATCCATGCGTTATGGATAAAACAACCTGACCAGAGCTGGTGGGCTGGAAAGAGGTGCTTAATGCAGACTAAGTGAAGACGCTGAGAGAGAGAATGGATGACCTCCCCCTTACACCTTCCTTTTTTTTCCCCCCTGCTGGGTAAAGAACGCACATCAAAATCAAGCAATAAGCCACGAGAGGCAGTCCTTAAATGTTGGCCCTTGTGGATAACAGCTTCTATAAAACAAAAGCAAAAAGGAAAAAAAAAAAAAATGGATGTAATATAAAACAAGGACATAATCTTTTATTTTTGATCTGTAATATTTGAATGGACGCAAACTATTATTGTCCCACGGAGCAATATAGTTATAGTACCGGCATAAGAAATGATTTCTGGTTAGTGCATTAATATTTAAATCAACTATTATGTGCTCTGCGTTTACTGGACGGTTTACAGCAGATCCAAACGTGACTAGCCCGTCAGATTAGACTTAAAGGAGCCCGGCTATTCGCTTCTGCTTGCTTCCTCGAAGCTGGAGCTTTTTTGTTGCGTGTGTGCGTGTGTTTCGTCGTTGTGTGTTAGAATGCCAATGAGCCTTTGTCTTGTTACCCATACGAAGCCGCATCACTGAAACATAAATACAGGCTTTGAGGTGTGCTCCTGAAAATGTCAGTATATGGTGAAAATATCAGTTCAGCAAGAAAAGAAAGCAACAGCAAGCCTGACTAGTGTAACACACCAGGTTTGTAGACACACACACACACAGAAACTAAATCACCTGGAAATGGCCCATTGTTTTCTTAGCACCGCAGTGTGACGCACAAACACACACTTGCACACACATACATACACACGTACGCACACTCCTTTTGACATTTGGTGATTGTTTGTTTTGGTCAACTTCAGGCAGCAACCGTACCTGTGGCGATGACTCTGTTTTGGGTCCCGACTTGTCACACTGTGTGAGAGGCGTCAGGAGAAATGCCCGAGGCCAAAACTGGCCCTGTTTAGCCCCGCAGTATGCCCGTTTGTAATTGGCCAAAACACCAGGCGGCCTGTGGCCATTTGTCAGTTTGAATAATTGATACAGGGAATGGTCACACTGGCAAACATGCTGGCACTTTTAGCTCGCGCTCACATGCAAGCGTTCCCCTCACTTTTACATTTTTTTTTTTCTTTCTAAAGCTCGACGCAATGCTTTCACGTTCGGTTTCAATGTCGTGTTATGAATTATTTATTTAGTTTCTTACAGATTAACATCTAAAAACACAGGCCCCGCGTACCATTAGTCCAACTAATCAATTATGAGATGTATAGAAATGAGTGCAGATAAAAAGAAAATGGAGATTAAATTGCCAGTCAAATTAACTGCTTCTTGTAAGGGAGGAGAAGATGAGATTCTTGTCTGCTGCCTTCTCGTTAATCCAGGCTTCATTAATGGCATGTTTTTCATGGTGTCACTCTTTAAAAATCATGAGGCATTAA
>VOQK01031409.1:28779-44614 GCA_015052645.1 Benitochromis conjunctus
CCCCCCCCCCCCCCCCCCCCTCTTCTTCTTCTTTTTTTCCCCTCATGTCCTAATTAACTCCCTTTTGTTTCACCGTGTTTTCTAAATGAGCGCTGTGATTCTCTATCTCGGTGTTATTTTTGTCACTAATAAATGAAGGTTGAGCATGCGTTGCCTTGTAATTAGCTGGAGGAAGAATGCAAGACTGCAGCATTTTTGGCCTTGGTTTATTTTGGTGTGGCTCGGAGTAGGAGAGACAAAAAAAGACAGACAGCTAGAGAGGAGCAGAGAGGAAGCACAGCCAGAACCCCCTGCAGAGAGAACATAAGCTGCGTTGCAGGACTGCAGAATATGCTGCCTTGCTTCTAATGCCAGATTAGTGATGGCAAACCATTGTATTGTGCGCCATGGCATCAGCATGAGATCGGTGTGCACGTATACAGCCTAATGAATCTGTCACTAAGTTTGAGGCAGTTGGGATTGTTCTGGAAATACAATCACGAGCTTAAGCGTTCCTGGTCCTATGCCTTTTTATATGGATTATTATGAGGATATTATAGGTTGCTGTGTGTTTATTTTTCCAAACTATAACACTGGCAGTGACGTATTGTATTTCTGTTTCTCCTAAAGACTGTTTAGACTGGAAATATTTATTTTTTGTATTTCTTCTTCTTTATTTATTAATTATTATTATTATTAATAATCTTAGCTATAATGTTTGTAAGGTTCTGTAACCCTAATATGGTCATCTCAGGCACTCTATCTAGCTATCTTTTTTTAATATGGGGTGGGGGGGCCTTCACTTTATCCATCTGCTGTGTGCTGACACCTCCCCAGAAATGGTCTCAATGGCAGGGTGGCCACTGAGAACGAACTCTTTAGGATTAAGAACTGGACTGAAAAGTGCTAACAGGTCTTATTGAATGTGACGATTTGGTTTAAATCATTGCCAATGTACAGATGAGGTCAGTGGGGAGGTACAACAGTGAGTGTCTACAGTCATCTGTAAAACACGGTGGAGGCTCTATCGTGGTTTGTGTCTGCATTTCATCCAGTGGTGTTGGAGAGCTTGTCAAAATTGATGAAATTATGAATACAAAAAAGTATGATCAGATTTTGATCCATCATGCAATACCATCTGGAAAGTCTCTGTCGGGCAACAGCTTAATTTTTCAGCATGAGAATGATTCCAAACACATTGTCAGTGCAGTAAATGCATACCTGGATAGAAAAACACACAATAGAGCATCAATCATGGACTGGCCTCCCCAGAGCCCGGACCTCAACACCGTTGAAGCATTGTGGGAGCTAACATCCAAAGAAGTGCTCTGAATATAAATAAATACAAGAAAGTTGCCTAAAAGAGTTCAGGCTATTTTGATGAATAAAGGTGGTCAAACCAAATAAGTTCATTAGAATTGTACAAACTACTGTATTTGCACGTTTGCACGTTTCAAGAAATCTCCACAGCTTTTTGCCATTTTGCTAGTAAAATATGAAGAAATAAGGGGAATCCTCATCTTTTGCAGGGCTCTTTTGTTAACAGGTCATTCATTTATTATTTGTTTTTAAAAATGGTCAGAAATTGTGAAAATATGAAATTCCAAGAATATCACATCATCCTCTTTTCATATAATACAAGAATTGCAATTACTTTGTATTAACATGTCTGTTAAAATTGCTGTTTATCAAAATAATCAAAGTGTTTTTTTCCTAACTTGTACCCAGTTGAGTAACAGAGAAAGTATGTGAATGTGAACTGTGACTGTGCCTTTGTTCATGTACTGGGTAACAGAAAGCATCTTGTAACTGAGCACATGGAGGCACATATAGCTCAGCTTCAGTTCCACCCCATCTCTTTCTTTCTGTTTGTGTGTCTGTGTGTTGCTCGATGCACGTGCATATCAGCATCCAAACCATATTTGCAATTCACAGCAGCCTCCCTCGCGCATTGTCCCAATCTCTGCCTACTTACACTGCTCTTTTTCTGTTTTCCTCTGTGCATTGTTTTGGCCTGCAGCTATTGTATCTGTTTAGATTGACTGGAGGTTTGGCTTTACCTCCTGGCTTCAGAATGGGAAATGGGGTAGCAGAGAAGTGAGTAGATAACAGAGACAGACAAGGTCTTGATCACCCACACTACCCACTCCCCACAAAAAAAACCTACTTAAATAAAGGCCTATTACCAAAAATAAAAATAGGACCTATTAATTTCCTTTCTTTAAAAAAAAACAAAAAAACTCACCTGTTTTTTGCAATCCCCTGCTTCTCCCACTCATTTTTCATTTCTCTCTTTTTATCTCATTTTATACTCCTTGATTCTCTTCCGCAATCTCTCCTCATTTCTTCCCTCTCAGCTTTAGCAGAAAGGAGGAGTGCCACTGATTAGAAGGCGTTAGGAAGAATGGACGTGCTGTTCCCATAAACTGCTTTATGCTGTCAACACCAGCTTTGGTGGAATGGAATCAGATAAAAGAAAAAAAAATCACTGAGGCCGAATGTGTGTGTGCGTGTGTGTGTGTGTGTGCAAGAAGAGGGTTGTTGGGGGGGGGGTCAATTAGGAGTGTAGCCCTCCAGCACCAGTGAGACACATGACTCTCTTGCCTACTACTGTAAAGTCGGTTTGCCCTTCAGCTGAACTTTGGCTCACTTGAGCTCAGCAAAGAGAGGCCAGACAGAGACGAGCGAGAGAAAGAGGGAGAGGAAGAAAAGGGCAGCAAAAGGACTGACTCACAGTGGTGGAATTAATACCCACACTCCCGTCCCTCGTGCACTTGCACACACGCACGCAAATATTTGGCAATGTACACAGTGAGTGATATGACACTTTGGCGGGGGACGGGAATACAGGGGTGCAAAGCGCAGTTTGGCCGAGACTACCAGAAACAGAAGTTGCAGTGGCATTATCAGCTGCCCGCTGCGATTTTTCCTGTCTCGTGGATTTCATAAACTTTAAACAAAAATACAGTTTAACCATACATTATTGCACAAACGCAAACTGGAAACAGGTAAAAGTTCAATCGAGTCTAATGCGATTCAGAAAATGACGGATTTTTAAGCGAGTTTTTGAATGCAAACGTGAAGATTTCCAAAGACAAGGTTTGTCCAACTCATTTTAGCTCATGAGATCCACTTTCATCTCAGCTGGGCTGAGCCTGTAAAATCCTTTGCATAATAAACTACAAAAACACCAAAAATGTTTCACTTTTCACTTCAAAAAAGAATGATGAACAGCCTGAGATATCTTAAGAGACAAAAAAAACTAAAAGTGCAATTTCAACAATATGTCTGAGTTTTAATCAGCCGGCTGCCAGTGAAAAGAAAGGCTACTGTTGCAATTCAAGGAAACATGCTGGCACGGATCGTTGGCATAACTGTCTTACTTCGATCTGGTATGGCAAGCCGTGAGTAATGCCACTGCCAGGTTAAACTGACAATGATTCAAGCCTCTGGCTCAGATGAAATTGAAACACAGACAGCCACTCATGATGTGAACTATTTTTAACGGCTTGCAACACAAAGCTTCCTGGTGCAAGACGCACTGAAAAGTCGAACAATTACGCCTTTCTCTCTGCAACTTTCACATTATGCAAAACCATCCAGTGGGCCAAATTGTTGGGCAACGGCAAACTGTCATGACCTGGTGACTCAATATTTTGTGAGATGGGGCCAGAACGAAACTTTTCACAAGGACAAATTACAGATAAAGCATTGGTCGATTATGTATACACATCAGGCAAAGAACAAAGAAACTTACTGTACTTTAAACATATATTTCCATAAAGCTATTACGGCATATCTATTTTGGTGTTCAATCATATCCAATCGAACGGCCTAATAGAAACATAAGAGATAACTTGACATTATTAACAACCACAGAAACATTAACTGTGGGTTTTAACTTTTAATTAGTCCAAATTGGAAAACATGCAGTGTCACAATGTCACAATCAAAAAAAAAATAAAGTGTGAAACTAAAGACTGTCATGTCATGTTTGAATTATTTATGTGCGCTGAGAATATCAATGTGCTTGGAGCAACAAAACAGTAAAAGGTAAATGGAAGTGCTTTGTGTAACAGAAAGAAATACAGTCATCACACTTTCAGCGTATCCGACCAGCACTCGTGTCACAGAGAGGAACAGATTTACTAACAACTCAAGCTAGTACACGCACTCTTGGGTACTGTCAGGGTTTATTGTAGTTATCATTGGAAATGGGCGAATGCTGTTATTTTTACAGCTGAGTTATATATTGCAAACTAGTCATACATTGGGATTGTCAGGTTTTTCTGACAGTAAGTGCAATTAAAAAAAAAGTATGTCTTTTTTAATGCTGGTGCTTTATTTGAATAACATTGTTGCCCTTCGAAGTAGCCTCAGCAGAGAAACAAAAGCAGACGGGACTTTCTTCACTACTGTTAGTGTTTTTGGGGGGAAATATGAGACAAAATATTTCACAATGGAAGAAATCAGGAGGAAAGTTGAGTCTAGAAACTGGAAAGAAGAGCATGTTTTTGTTCCCCACCTCCCTATGCTCTCCTTTTTCCTCTTCCCTTCTCTGGCCCTCCCTGAGGTTTCTTCAGTCCTACTGTCACCAAGTGCTGCTCACAGGAAACTATCTGATTTTTGGATGTGTTCCTGCTGATAATGTAGGGTCTTGACTTTACATTTAAAGTCCCATGAGGCGACTGCTGTTGTGAATCGGCGTTATATAAATAAAACTGAATTGAATTAATTGGATAAGTTGGTGTTCTTTGACCATTGTGGCAGGGCGTGGTCTGCGATGCCGCTGCAGGTGAGATGAAGGCACCTGCACGGCATCTGCAATCACGCCTCGCCAACTTAAAATCTGTGCTCTGTCTGAGTTAAGGTTGTTGTTGGTATGTTGAGCTGTGAGCGGAGAGCTGCAGCTGTGGTTTGTACAGCAAGCATGTACATATATATATGTATATATATATATATATATATATATATTATATACATTTTATTTTATAAAATAAAATGGGATATATTAAGGAGCAACTGAACATTTTCTGCTCAAATTTGATGTTAGCAGCAAGTTTGACAATTGATGATGGTTAGAGAACTGGGTCAGCGGAACTCCAAAACTGCAGCTTTTGTGTGGTGTTCCCAGTCTGCAGTGGTCATTATCTATCAAAAGTGGCCAAGGAAGGAACAGTGGTGGTCATGGTTGGTCAAGTCTAACTGTTGTACATGGGGAGCAAAGGCTGGCCCGTGTGGTTCGATTCAACCTAATGAGCTACTATAGCTCAAATTTCAGTAAAAGTTCATGCTGGTTCTGATAGAAAGGTTCAATTCAGTTTTATTTATTTATTTATTTATCTATCACAACAGCAGTCACTTTTATATTGTAAGGTAGAGACGCTACATTAATAGAGAGAAAAGGGTCAGAATGCACAGTGCATCGCAGTTTGTTGTGTATGGGGCTGTAAGGCCACAGAGTAGTCAGGATGACCTTGTCCACCACCGTAAGCACCAACAATGTGCACGTCAGCATCAGAATGAACCACGGAGCAATGGAAGAAAGTGGCATGGTCTGAACAATCATATTTTCTTTTACATCACGTGGATGGTCAGGTGCCTGTGCGCCACTTACCTGGGGAACACCTGACACCAGGATGAACTATGGGAAGAAGCAAGCCAGCACAGGAAGTGTGATGCTTTGGGCATCGTTCTACTAGGAAACCTTGGGTCCTGCCACATGTGGATGTTACTTTGACATATACCACCTACCTAAGCAGAGGACCAACACAATAATAGGCACACGGTCATAACGTTATGCCTGATCAGTCTATATGCATTATAAAAATATTAAACTCCACCAACAAACACATTCTCTGTAAATTCAAAGCAGCCACAATAACAAGCAGAGACTAAAAATGCCCAGATTAGATGTGACATGCACCTTGCTTTCTACCGTTAAACCAAGTTGTGAATATTCGACAACCATGTTTATGTCATAAACACTACATGTCTCACAAATTAACATTTGCATCGCTTCACGCACAAGTGTCATGCGTACAGCATCTGCCGTTCCTGCGACTGTTTATTTTTGTGAACTTCATGCAGGCCCCACACGTCCTGCTAAGTGGGCCGACTTCCTCTTCATTCACTCGTAGCTGAATTAGCAGGATATAAGAGAGAAACAGTGCGTGCTCGTTGTATATTCTCATTTGCAGTGGCCATGCATCATCTGCTTAGAGAAATCAGGGTGAACCATCAGAATATCAAAAAGGTTGACATTTACTAGGAATGTAGTTGTGTGTGTGTCTGTGTGGGCGTGCGTGCGTGTCTTTATACTTAATAATAGTGTTCAGTGCCTTTCTTCATCTCCTCCTTGGCTCTAATACGCCAACAAATACAGTATCAACACACCTATTCGTGGTGCATTTTGAGCTGCCTGTGTTTGCAGGCATTAGACTCGCTGTGGCAGAGAGAGATGGAGGGAACACAGCAAGAAAAGAAGGAACAAAAGAAAGACTGACAGCCAGAGTGAGTGGCTATTCTCTCATGCTGACTGAATAGAGTGTCAAAACAGGAGTGAAGTGTAGCAGTACCATGAAAGATTGAACGCTCAGCGAGACTCCATGTTCCACATAGCATGTACAGACAGATGAGAACAGACAGAAAGAGAAGGGAGTCACAGAGATAATGTAGTTTGAAATAGCATAGAGGGACTCAAGGCTTATGAAAAACATCATCGCTGTGGGAAAGCTTCATGCTGCAATGGATAATAGCGATAATATAGTATAGTTATGAGTCTGAGTTTGGCATCTTAAGATCAAGCCTAGCTATCAAGCTTCGCAGTAAGCCATTCCCCAACTCTTGCCTATTTGCTATTGCTTTACACTACAGCCCAATAAAGCGGCAATGCCATAAAAATAATCTTAAAAAAGCTCATCAAATAGTTATGGATTCTCATAAGTTCAGAATTCAGTGAAATGCTGAAGACGTGAATCACAAATCTAACTGAGGCATTTCCGAAAGAGCATTCCACCTGTTCTCCTGTGACTGATGATTATAACTTTAGCCGCTAATTGGCACTTAGGTGGAAACCCTCCCACAGACATTCCCTTCCTCCATCACTTCCTACACGCGCACGTATACACACCTGGGAAATGGACTGACCTCATTCACGGGGCTTGGGGAGGGGGCTGCATTAAAGGGTCTCTCACTCTCTCCTTGGCAGATTGTCAAAAAGCAGGTGGTCAGTATAAGTGAGAATCATGCCCTAGTTTGGCATGCTCTGTTGGGAGCAAAGTGGTCTTTCTGACAAGGCTTTTAATGGATTAGATTTTTCTATGTGGATCAGGAACTTTCACACTATACTGAAGCAGCTTTCTGAACCGTAAGTATAGTTACGGGATGAGATTCCTGTGGTTTGCAACAGGGCCTACAATTGAACCTTGGGGAACTCCCATGTATTCCTTTCCTTTTCTTACTAGCTCTCAACTAGAACTTTGAACACTGTTGGCCACAAATTTAAAATCCAGACTGCTTTTCATTGTTATACCTCCGTTCACGTTGTTTGTATTTCTTGTCCACAAGCAATCTTTCCTCAAGCTATACTTCAGACGTTTCATGACGCAAATAGCTGCAAACTTGCCAGCTAACATGCATGCGGTCACGCCAAGACACAAAAATGCTCACAGACATACCCGCGCTGAAAGAGCACACGGCCATAAATCATTTAAAGCACTAGTCTTCTCTGAGAAATGCTTTGGATAAAAACAGCCCACCTGAGTCCAGCAGCACATAGATCAATCATGTATCACAAGAAAGTCAAGGAAAGAGTGGAATAACAGAAAGGGGAGAAGGGGGAGTGTTGGCGGGGGTTCTCAGCACTAGGTACCCTGGGGCGCAGCTCCCTCGATGGGAGCAGGTTCTTGCATGTGGGAGAGATGTTACGTAAAATGGTCCTGATGCACCCTGAGAATTCATGCTTGCATTTAACCTTACAGAATTTTAAAGTACAAGCAATCGATGCACACAATGAACTTTGAATCAGTTAAACCAGTGTGTTTACACATAAATACACACTGAGCTGTGCCAAGGACAATGTTAAAGTGCCCGTATTATGATTTTTGTATTTATTATATAGGTTGTATTGTGCATGTAGCAAATTGTTTGCAAAGTTACAAAGCTGTGCCTCTCCTGTGGGCAACCAACGCTACGGTCAGAGCAAGCTAACTGATGAGAGGAGACTAAAAGATGTAAAAAAAAAGCAACAAAAACAAAACAGTATGATGATCATCTGCGTTTTTTAAATTATGAACCACTAAAAAAAGCACAATCGTGGCAGTGTAAGGCATGAGACTCTCCGCTCCCTTCCTGACTACAACACCTTGTTTTTTTTCCTTCGTCTTGTCAGGGAGAAAGAGGGAATGAGGATAAGATAAGGCCGGGCTATCTGCTTGGTTTGCCCTCCATTTGAAAGGGGCAATGTAGCAGTATGTAGAATAGCAAGGGAAAAAAGAAGGCCTATCATAAAACAAGCTTGTTTCAGGTTAGTGAAGGGCGCTCTGTGACAACAAGCAGTAATCCTTCTTTCCCAGGCCTAGAAGGGACAGAGCGATAGCATGGTGAGAGAAAAAGAAGGAAAAAGTCTGAAAAAGAAAGATAGCAACGGGTATATCTGCTGACCGCGTCCACGGTATATATTCACAGTGGGGGAAAAATAAGCTAAGCAGATGTGTTAGGTAGATAATAGCAATTTGTTAATGAGGAAAATGGACTCTAAAGAAACTCGGGCATCCATTATGAACTCTGCATTAATAATAGCAATAAAAGTTTAGAAATTCCTTGATATCAGTATTTTACTGCTTTGCCAATAACCGCCCCCCCAAGATTTGCAGATGCCCTGTGCGTCTGGAGAGAATTTTTCTTTGTTCTTGACCTAACTCAGTATCAGGGGTAGCACTCTTTCAAAAAGCCGGTTCTCCACTGGATGCAATCTATAAAATAGCTGGGTGGGATCAATTTGGGCCTGAAGACAGAGCTAGTGTCAGTCTTCCCATGAGTAGCAGGGCTGTGTGTGGCCTTATCCCCTGATGGATGTGGAGAGGGCTAGCTTTAATCCTGGACTAACAGGCAGTTCTGTGGCCCTTGATTGCTGCACAGCTCAGAAAAACAGCCCAAGGGGCCAAAAGTAGTCTTTCTTTGATACCAAGGGACCCAGGTAAGATTTATATTTGTGACTACATATGTGCATACATGAGATGAAGTACGGAAAGGAGGGAAAAGGTGTGAGAGGAAGGTTTATTTTATCGTTTGTGGGCACTGTGTTCACTCCAAAAACTCTGGCCATCAATAGCAATCTTGCTGAATGATAAGGTAAAAAGACCTTGAGCAGACAGCGTGAGAAGGCTTTGAGTTTTACAAAAGGCAGCACAAAGTTTCAGCAATGAAAGTGATTGTTAGGAATGCATAATATGATGGACATGATCCTAATACAGAAGTGCTGTTTACACAGACCACAGCGCAAAAGTGATAAAATATTTTTGTATATGTCCTCTGTCTACATGTGAAACACTAATATACAACTTTTCTTTTTGTTACTTTGTTAATATTGACAGAACAGTGAAGTTCCTGAGCTAACTACAAAAATATAAGTCTTAACTCTCGTTTGCCCATCCAATTAAAGCCTTGATGGGTTGACTGGTGATTGCTAGGTACTCACAAAATTTACAGTTTAGGGTTAGGGTTCCAGCTGAAGTCCAGAAACAGCTTGTGCACACTGGAAAAGAACAACAAGCATGTGATTACAGTGCACCATTACTGTTGCATCTGTCCCTTCAAACAAGGAATTCTTAAATATGCTGCCTGATGGTGTGGAGACCTTTTAACTTTGTTTCAAGTATTTATGACTACCCTCAGCTGCTTGAACTGTGTCCTTGACAGCTAGAACGGGAAGCTTCTGTCAGTTTATATGGACGTGGGGTACAAAAGCACACATATGGTCATAAGCACACTGGACAGACAGCAACAGGTTAGGGTTCTGCATTAGCTGAGCTTTGGTGGCTCATGTAAACGTTTTAAAAGGAATGTTTTCACTCTGAAGGCTTGCTTGCTTCAGGCTTTTTATGTCATAATTCAAATTCAACATTATTCTCATTGTTTCAGGGTACATAACAGACATGATTTTTTTTTTTAGGTTGCACACAGTGCTTGTACGGGTTAACCAAAATGTGGCTAACATGAATGAGTAATGGAGTGTGCTAAATTATAACGAGCAAAAATAATTCACTTTAACACCCAATTATCTGCATGTGCCAATCCCCTGGGAGCAAATACACTGCTTAAAAAAAGGGCCCCCTGTGGCGGCAGTGATGCCCAAGTCATTGAAGGTGACAGTGCCAACTTGTGCTGGCACCCTGCCCAGGCTCTCTGGGGACCACATGTGGTATGCACCATTGCACGGTTATACATCTGTGCCAACAAGCAACCCACTCCTTGCCTTTATCCTAAAATATGCCCCTTAAAATGCACTCACCTGTCAAAATGCCCTCATGCACAACGGCCCGTGCAACCTTTAGAAAACCCTCACTGTCATCTCTTCAGCTCACCCAGGAGGGCAGTAAATGAGGAAAATATACATTTTAATTGAGCTACTTAGAGTGCCTTATGCCCTTGTGCAGGCAAAATGACTGTAACTTCTATACGCACACAGTGTACAGTGTTCCGGATCATCCATCTCTGCCGCCAATGAAGCTACCTTGCCCGAGGGTGCAGCTACGCACTACATTGCCTTCCTATAGGGACAGGAACACTGACACTTCAAGTCACCTTTTCAGTCCTATTTCTACTTTTCCTTCCTTTCCTCCTCTAAAAACTTCCCTTCCTCCTTCATGCTGCTGCAAATAAACAGCAAAAAGGGCTTAAGGGTGGCCAAGGGGCTGATTTCTTTTTTCTCCACGCTCCTTCCCATTTCCTCTAAAGTTACGGTCTCCAAAAATGGGCTTTAATGGGAAACTGAGGACAAGGTAAATGGGGACTTTATCTGGCCATCAGTTTGGCAGTTAGAACTGCTGCCGAATGGGCTTTGAAATCTCCTTAAGGCAACTCTGAGGTGGGGAGAGGAAGAGAGACAGCAAGGTGGGGTCAAAAGTAGGAGAGCGAAAGATAAGGGACGTATACGGGATAGAGGGAGGACGGTGAGAAAGAGATTGCAAGTGATGGGAGACAAGGATGGCTGAAAATGACTGCATGAGCAGAGTGTACGGGGAAGAGAGGAAGAGGTGAAGATATGATCGGTCAGTGAGGACTAGAGGAGGTCAGAGTTGGATTAACCTGCATTAGGATTAGACAGCACTGTGAGGGGAACCTCGGGCCTACAGCAGCTGTTGCCCATGGTGCCCGTCACTTTTAACTGCAGGTTATTTGTGTGTTGATTTTGATGAAGAGTCATGTGTAAGTGTTTGGGAAAAGTCAAAAGCACGTAAAAATACATAGTTTGAATAGGAGAGGGCAAGAAATATTTCTTTTAACTTAAAAACAAAAAACGACCCATCACAGTGACGACAGCGTGTGCAGCTAAAACCGCTTTCTGTCTGATTTTCGGACAGCATTGCCATTTTTTTTTTCTGTACTCGTGCTACACTAACAAAAGCCTTTATAGATTCATAACTGATATTGGCACAGACAGCAAAGTGGGATTTACTGTTGTTTTAGACAGAAGGGCTTTGTTTGGCTCTCTCAGAATGCAATGATGACGTTTGGCAAGAAAATACACCGCTATTCCACCTCGGTTTATTTTGTTGCTTTCAGAGTTCATCATTTTATCTTTAACTTACACTTCTGAAAATATTTTGTAATTTATACAAAGTACATTTTAAGTGAGTATTTACTTTTGCATACATTTTACCCAAATGATTTTATACTACTTTCAATGAAGTAAACTCCTGCTTTACACTTACACTAAATGCAATTTCATTTTTAGTATTGATTAAACAGAAACTGCTGCATGTAACTTTTCATACCCCTACAAATTGGTCAAAATTGATGATTATAAACAAAAACCCCTGCATCTATCAGCTGGTGTTCCACAGGGTTCGATACTGGGCCCAGTCCTATTCTGTACATACGTTAAAATGATTTGTCTTCAATGTATAGGTAATTTAATGTGATTGATTGATTGATTAAGCCTTTATTTGTCACTTTGCAGTGAAATTGGACCCCTTCCAACCATATATACATTGCACAAACATCACATCACATCATGATGAAACAATGAATGTTTCTTTTCTATAATAAAAACTCAAGTAAATACATCAAAACACATCTTTTTTTTCCCTCCCAAAAATAAGGCATATCATAGACAGAGACATTGTGTAAGATAAAGACTGCAAATAGTTTCATAAAAAAAATGTTAAAAATACATTTACAGTCAAACCTTGATGCCAAACTTGTAATGAAAGGTTCTGAAATAACGTAATATTTAATTCTCAAAAATGTTCTGGAAACTTCCTATTAAGTGCGACAGCAAAAATGTGCTCCCAACTAATCGTTCCCTCCCACTGTCTGACAAAGTAGTTGAATACACACCATACACCCATAAAACCACTGGGATCATTGTACAAAGAAGCACTTAAAAATTTAGACAAGAAGCCATTCAGTTTTCATCATTGCAAGTATAATCTGCTTAGCTGAGGAAACCTCATCGAGTACAAAAATGTTTGTCTAGTTTATAAGATTATGCACGGTGTAGCTCCTCCTGCTGTGGCTGGCTTCATCAATTTGAAATATACTGCAAACACAGCTACTGGAGGTGCCGCTAAGGGGGACTGAAAAATTCTACAGAGGAAAACTATACTTAGTCACACTGTCTTTTCTTGCGGAGCATCGCATCAGTGGAATTTAAATGCAACCAATTATTAATTTAAGGATAATTTGGTAAAAATGTCCTTCTGAGAAGTAGCCATGCCAGCAGTCACATTTTAGTCTTTCACGTGACTATGCTCGGACCCATAGCTGGCCAAGGCGCACCTTCATAGTGATTCTAAGAAATTAACTTGTGAACTTATGAAATTTGTTTTTATAACAAAGAACGTTAAACAAGTGTAGTGTAAAAAAATGCATTGTGATTCGGTGCATGTGGGCCAGGAAAGTCTCCCACTGGAGGAAAAATGGAATTCCCAGTGTTGATCCCTTCACCTCTGTGCCCTCTATCACAAGGACAACATTGCTTTTCATTTTGAAACACCTACACTTGTAATAGGTCAATAAGTAGTCGGGCTTTGTACTTACTAATCAAGCAGAAATACTACCAACTGAATGTTGCTTTTCAACTCCCTCAAATTTCAAGCCTTCTCTCAAGAATCTAATGCTCTCTCAAAAATGAGCATCAGATGCTCACTCTTGTATTATAACCACTAGTTTTGGAAGTGCCACCAAAAACTATTCCAGCTCCCTGCGGAGAGTTACCAGTAGCTACCAGGGAAAACACAAAAGCTGTCCTTGTTACGTTTTGATTGCACATTTGAGCCTTTCTTTTTGTTTTGAGTGGCAGACAGAACTGCAGAAAGCTTAAAAGCAATCCAAACACACAAGGTGCCATTTTTGCCACTACAATTGTCCAGTGGGTTGGGTGATGCAGTCAGACAATAACCCTGAAATAACCACAGACTTAAATCTACACAACTTTAAAGAAAGGAGAGACATCGTTTGCATATCCAAGATCTGTAGCTTTGCAAAAAAGAGTATTTATCCTGACAGTTGTGCAGCTGTGATTCACAGTTAGCAGAAGCTCTGGCTTGAGGTTATAGCTGCCACAGGATGTTTGACAATTTCACAGATCACACTGCTTTAGCCTGCAATATAGGATGATAACCTCTCTATTCTTAGTGCTAAATATAAAGACTTGACTGTCAGCTGTTTTTCTCACTATGGAGACACAAAACCGCTGACGACATGATGGGCAGCAGAACCTGGCTGATATAAGCCAACTACAGTTATTTTTTGTAAATTAACTATTAAAAACAGATAAATAAGGCACAGTTGCACTATAGGCCATAACAGTCATCATTAATGCCACTAATACTCTGTCTCTGGTAGTGCTTGCTAGAAACTATGACGTCCTGCTGGTTTTTAAATGAAACACACACATAGACATACAGTACTATGCAAAAGTCTTGAGACACCCTTCATTTTTTTAAATGAGCCAGATTTTCCTCTCATTTTTTAAAGTGGTCTTGAACAATGGTTCAAAGACTTGACTTAACATTCAACTACGCGTCATTCAAGCATAAAAAAGGCACTTAACTAAAGAACCAGTTAAGGACAACTTAGCGATGAACCAATTTTTAATTTGATCTTTTGGCACTTTGTTACCAGCAACCTAAAACACATAAAAGCATGTTTTCACATTTCTTTAGTTTGACATAAAATTGCCAATGATAACACAGTCTGACAGGCATAATACAGTATTTTTGTACCAACAGGTAAAGAGCTTTTAACCTGAAAATGTTATCTCAGCATGATGTGCAGTAAAAGTATTTGATAAAACTGGACAACAAAAGAAGTGGCAGATGGACAGAATCCATCAAATATAATCCATCAAAGACGTAACGCATTTTTTGCTGAGTTCATCACATTTTCCTTCAAAATGTCTTAAGAAACCATTATTAAGGAAGGGAAACAGGGTGAGAAGTCTAAGGTAATGCCAAATTACACGAGAACTGAACTGAGAATGAGCAGCAACAGGTCTCATGGATGAATCCAAACTGGGAATTTTTGGTTTACACTGTCATAAATATGTACGGAGGTCAGGAGGAGGCACAACAGCCATCTATAAAAAACAGCGGAGGCTCTGTCGTGGTTTGGGGATTCATCTCAGCCAGACGGTTGGAGATTTTGTAAAAACTGGTTGAATTATGAATGCAGAAAAGTACAAATTATGATCCACCATACCACCTGGAAAGCATCTGATTGACAGTAACTTAATTTTTCATCAGTCATCCCAAACACACTGCCAATCCAGTAAAAGCATAACTGGATAGAAAAAACACAGTGAAACACTATAAGTCATGGATTGGGCTCCCCAGAGCCCAGACCTCAACATTATTAAAGCAGTGTGGGATCATCTAGACAGAGAATGGACCAAAAGACAGCCAACATCTAAAGAAGAGCTTTAAATGTCCTTCATAAAGCCTGGAGAACAATTCCTGAAGACTACTTAAAGAAATTACCCAAAAAGGCTCTCCTACAAGAGTTTAGACTCTCTTGTGTTGAAGGATAAATGCGGTCGTGCCAAATATCATGTGATTTCATGTTTATTAGAATGATACAAAATCTATTTTTGCCTTAGATACTGTATGTTCCTTTCTGTTTGCACATGTTTCAATAAATCTCTGCATCCATTTCCCAACTAAAAGATTAGAGAAGTAGTTTAAGACGTCCACAGTCCTGCATTAGATAAAAATGCCAGCCTTATCCTTTAAACTTTTTAAACAACAGGTTAAATCACCTTGCAGTAAAGTCGCCTGAAGTGACTAGATACTCTATTTTGCATTTGACTTTAAGTTTCTGTCAAGATTTATGTGCTTAAATATGCATATACATGTGACCAAGTGTCATCCTTCACACTTTCAAACACGCAAACTGTTTCACCAGAGCCCTCCACCATCTGTGGAGCTGCCCATTTCTCTTTCCCCCTTATCTTTTGTACCTGCAGAGGGGCTCTGGGCTATGTCATCTTGTCTCTAAACACACACACACACACACACACACACACACACACACACACACACACACACACACACACACACCTCCTCTCTCTCCCAGAAGCGCAGTTGGACTCCAGTTTAGTGTAAGGTATCTCGTTTCATCCAGCCTCTGT